>PVHY01021519.1:0-23753 GCA_004024945.1 Uropsilus gracilis
TAGTTTGGTGTCCTTTTTGCTTCTTGTATGTCTAATTTCATTTCTTTCTTCAGGTTTGGGAAGTTTTCCTCCATTATTTCATTGAAGAGCCTTTCAGGTCCTATTTCTTTCTCTTCACCTTCTGGTATTCCAATTACTCTTATATTTGTTTTCTTTAGAGTATCTGAGAGATCTCTGATTATTTCTTCTGTTTTCTTACATTGCTTTTCTCTCTCTTTCTCCTTCTTCATTCTTTCTGCTTCGGTATCCTCTAGTGTGCTGACTCTTTCTTCTATTTCTTCTAGTCTGCTTTCCTGACTATTCCCTGCATTTTTGAGTTCTTCTGTTGTTCCTCTTATGCCTTGCATCTCCTGCAGTTTCTTATTTAGGGTTTCAATTTCGTTTTTCTGTTCATTGATGATATTGTTCATTTTGCTGCATTCTTTTTTATATTTTTCTACTACTTCTCTTAATTCATTGAGAGCTTCCCTTATTTTGCTTTCCCTTTGTTCCCCCTCTTCCTTGGCCTCTTTGAGTGCTTTTATCATGTTGATTCTGAATTCTTTGTCTGACATATGGAGCATTTCTTCGATGTCATCCATGTTGTTTTTTTCAAATTGTTTATCCTTAGGTGGTGAGTTATTTTCTTAGGACTTGCTTGAGTGTTTGTGTTCTTCCTTTTTCCTGTGTTTTCCTTTCGGATCTGCTCTACGTATTGGGTGACTACTGCTCTAGTAGTAGGCATGTTGAAGCCTATGTAGTTGTATTTAACGCTGCCTATGTGGTTTTGGTATTGAATGTCCTTGTTTTCTGAGTTTGGGCTTGGGGCGGGCACCGTTAACTCCAGGTGGGTTCCTTCCCCACCCCCTTTAGCAACTCAGTCTGAGCTAAGGTTAGGCTGAATAGCCAGAGTCCATAGAGATGCAAATGGCCGGTCTGCCCTGCCTCCCAGGCTGTTTCCGTGACAACTGGGAGATGCCACAGGCTGCTCTAGGTAAGGTAGCCTACCTGTCCTTCGTGGTCTCCTCCCCCAGGTGCTGGTGGGCTGGCTGCTCCTCTCAGCAGGGTTGGAGTCCCCCCTTTTTTCTTTTTATTGTTGATTTCTAGTTTGATTCCTATATGATTTGAAAAAATAGTTGGTATTATTTAAATCTTTGTGTATTAATTCTAGTTTGCCTTGTTGCATAGTATGTCATCAATTTTAGAGATAGGTCCATGTGTATTTGAAAAAAAAGATGCAATATTTTCCTCGGTGGTGCAGTGTCCTGTAGATATCCTTTAGGTCCATTAGGTCTAGGTCTTCCTTTAAAGCTTTTGAGTCATTGTGTAGTTTCTGTTTCATTTATCTGTCCTTTGATGAAAGTGGAGTGTTAAAATCTCCTACCTCATATGTTTTCACCAATATTTGTTTTCAGTTCTGCTAAATGAATCTTGGTGCTCCCTCATTGGGTGAATATATGTTGATAATGATTATGTCTTTTTCGTGGATTGACCCCTTAACCATTAGGTAGTGGTCTTCTTTATCTTTAATCACTTTTTAAAATTTGAAATATGCTTTGTCTGCAATAAGAATGGCTATCCCTGTCTTTTGGGTCATCTGTTTTCTTGTAGAAGTGTTTTTCATAACTTTATTTTCAATCTATGTTCATATTTAGAGATCAGATGTGTTTCCTGGAAGCAGAATGTTGGGTTCTGTCTTTTGATCCAGTCTGCAACTCTGTGTTTTTGGTTTGATGAGTTTAGACCACTGACATTTAGAGTGATTATTGATGTTTGCGGTTCTAATATTGGTTTTCTGATGGGTATTTTGAGGTTCTTATTTGGTTCTTGTTTTGCTAATTCTATTTATTCTTCTGAAGTCTTTGGTCTTAAGGTTTCTTGCAAAATTTCTTGGAGTGGGGGTTTAGTAGCACCAAATTTCTGGAAATTTTGCCTGTCTGAGAAGGTTCCAATTTTTCCTTCAAAAAGGAAGGATAATTTTGCAGAGTAGATTATTCTTGGCTAGGACTATTTGTCTTGGAGTTTTTTGACGTTGTTGCTCCATTCTCTCCTTGCTTGAAGTGTCGCTTCAGTGAAATCTGCAGTCAGCCTGTTGGGTTTTTATTTGTAGGTTTTTCTTTGTAGGTTATCTGTTTCTTCTCTCTATTCATTCTCATTATTTTTTCTTTATCTTAGGTTCTTGGCAGTTTTACAATGATATGTCTTGCTGTACCTTTTCTCACATTAATGTAGTTTGGTATCTTTTTTGCTTCCCATAGGTCTAATTTCATTTCTTTCTTCATATTTGGAAAGTTCTCTATTATTAAAAAAAACTTTTCAGTTTTCATGTCTCTCTCTTCTCTTTCTGGGATTCCAATTACTCTTATATTTCCTTTCTTTATGAACTCTAAGATATCTCTCAGTTTTTCTTCTGTCTTCTTACTTTGTTTTACTCTCTCCTTTCCTTTCTTCATCTTCTCTATTTCTGTGTCCTCTCTATTTCTGTATCCTCTTCTATTTCACCTAATCTGTTTTGGGCTTTCCCCTGCATTTTTGAGTTTCCTTATCGCTCCTCTTAAATTCTGGGTCTCTTTTAATATTTTGTTAACAATTCATTCTTGTTTTTCAGTTCATTAATTATGTTTTTCTTATTGCTGCATTCTTTTTTATATTTTTCTACTTCTCTTAGTTCATTGAATACTTCTATCATCCTGTCCCCCCTTTTTTTTGCATCTTCTTTTATCTCTTTGGGTGCTTTTATCATACTAGTTTGACTTCTTTGTCTGACATATAGGACATTTCTTCCATATCATTCTTGTTGGTTTCTAGACATAGTTTATTCTTTGGTGATGTATTGTTTCCCACTAGACTTGTTTCTTGTTTGATTATTTGTTTTTTTCTTCCTTCCTATGTTTTGCCTTCAGGCTTGCTCTAGTATTGATTGACATGTTGAAGCCTATCAGGTTGTGGTTAATTCTGCCTCTGTACCTGTGCTGCTCTGGTGATTATATCTTGCTTTACTGGCTGTTTTGGGGGACAAGTTACTTTTCAGTCAGTGAGAGTTGCGAGTAGGTATGGTTTCTATTGTACAATCTGCTTTCTTATCTTGTGTTTCTCTTCTTTTAGTCTGATGGGTCTACACTGTCTTTTAGTGTTGTAATGAGAGTATAGTAGATCTAGTTAGGAGTAGATCTAGGGCTTGTCACATAACCCTTTTTGCAGGGGCATCTTGACACTCTTGTGAGTATTTTTGTAGTGAGTATTTTTGTTCCTTTGTCTGTGTTGATGCCATGCAGCAATGCTGGCATGTCTGGGCTCTGGAGTCTGCCTGTCTGTCTGCAAACCCTGATTCCAGCCAAGTATGCTGGAAGCTGCTGGGCTCTGATCTTATATCTAAATAATCTGTGAACATAGTCATATGGAGCACTGTAAATCATGAATGATATAGGATAACAGAACTGAACAACTGGATATATATTTAATGATATTTTTTAATTCAAAAAGTTTCCTTTACCAACAAGATCCTCTATATTACCTTTAATAAAAATATTTATTAAGGCATTAATAGCAGATGTTGACCTTTACAGGTTATATTTTAAGAATCATCTCCATAAACTACACCCCTAGATCTCACATTTGTGTAGGACACAAAATATTTTTTCCTTTCACTTTAATTTTTTGATCATAAATAAATATACATATCATAAATATGATGTCACATGTATAATAAATATATATGTATCTTACATTACTGTATACACCATAGTTCTCCTACCACCATACTATCTGTGAGTTGTCACACTTGTGCTCATCCCTTTCCTCATTTTTTCAACTTACCCTCTCACTCCCTTGCTGTATGCTTCAGTTCTATTTTCAACTTACTAGTTTTAAATTTTTCCTGCCTCCCCCTTTTTTTGGTTTCTCTATACCCCCACATGTAAGTGAGATTATCTAATACTTATCTTTTTCTTTCTGATGGAATTTGGCAATCTGATCCAACCACTATGGAAAGCTCTCTGAAAGACCTTCAAACTACTAAATACATAGCACCATTTGATCCAGTGACTCCCCTTCTGGGAACTAGCCAAAGGATACCAAAACACTAATTTGAAAGGAACCTTGCACTCCTTTGTTTATTGCAGCACTATTTTACAACAGCTATGATATGGAAACAACACAAATGTCCCCAAACAGATGAATGGAACAAAAATATTGTTCATTTTTAATATTTCTGCTAATAATTCCTTCCTGAAGTTATCTTTCTACCTTTTTGAGTAGATTATTACAGGAAGCTATTTACATTAAATGTGTACACCTTGGTAAGCACATATGACATGAAAGAATTCTTAAAAAGTTAATTCCTGAAATCCAAGTGAATGGACAGATGCCATGAGAATAAAATTCAAGGGATTTCAGAAGTATTAACAAATATTTTCAGATGGTTACATTTTGTGATTAAAAAGGTGTAATAATATCAAGTTCTGGGGGTTTTCCCTGAGAAACCCAAAAAGAACAGGGTTCAGTATGTGACTGCCCAGGTAGGAACTGACACACATGCACTGATGGCACAACTTGGAATCAAAAGAAGTCATACGTCAGTCACCATCTTGTTAGACTCCCTTCGTTGGCAAAAATGCAGCCCCCTTGTCACAGACAGGGTCAGTTTCTTATCTTACACAAAACCTTTTGTTTCCTTCTTATATCTCTTTATATCTTAAGAGCCTTGCTTTGAAAACAAGCTTTGTAGCTGCTCCATATGCTCCATGTGCCTGTCATGTGGATAAATGAGTGTTCTTGTGACAATAATATCAACAGGTGTTTGTTACCCATCTGCAATAAAGTTGCCACTTCTGATTTTATTGCAAATAGTGCCTGTGAAAAAATTCCAGAATAAGCTGCTGATAGCAGCTTGCTCGGCCTTTCTGTATAGGATAATACTTATGGTAGATACTGTGTACAGTGTGAAAATAAATTACCATTTTATTGAAGAAAATTATAAGCACATTGCACTGTAGCGAACATAATAAGGACTCATTGCTCATGATCTTTCTTCAATGGTTGAGAAAGACACAGACTCCAGAGAATATAGTAATTTTAAGGATCAATTATTTTCAATTAGCTATAAATATAGATGCAATGCCTTGTGACTTCAGAATGGAAGGCAAACATATTTATCTCCTTTTAATATTCAAAATAATGATTCACCCTCTGTGTTCCCAGCCAAGCAAGGAGTCCACACCTTCTTCTCAGTATCTTTTCTAACTGCTGCAGTGAATGGCCTGGGAAATTAGGAATTTGCTTAGCATCAAAAGATAAGGCACACTTTGAAGTGAGAGCATGTCTTTCCAACATTCCTCTCCGTCTGTGAGGGTAAAATGCCACAACCTGAGTGGCTCATAATCAGACAAAATTTATTGTTCCCAATTCTAGAGACTGAGGAACCAAGACCAGGGTGCCAATGGGGTTCTGCTTCACAGACAGCAGTCTGTGCTCTCAGGAGGCAAGGGGAAAGGGAGATTTTGTGATCTATTACACAAGGACACAATTCTGTAGTTCACCAGATTTTGACTTCTATGGCATAAGAAGGCTGCACCCCAAAGGTCCTATCCCCAGACACCCTCACATTGGGTACTAGGTTTTTAGCATATGAACAGGTAGCCTTAGGCTCTGAACACCTGCCTCCTTAGGCTACTGTTCTTTCTGAGATGGTCTGAAGTATTTATTTATTTGTTTGTTTGTTTGTTTGTTTGTTTGTTTGTTTACTTTTCCTTTTTGTACAATGTGTGGTAGGAGATCTGTGGAGAATATACTTGAGAGGTCTCAAGTTTCCCAGGAAATTGTCAAGTGAGAGATGTTTCTGCCATGGTCTTGGTTCATCTCCACTGTTCTGTGCCCATATGGGAGAGATCTGTGGTGGTTGCACATGTAGTGGCTCAGGTGCTGGTCTTAGAGAGAGCACTGCTCTTTTCCAGCATTCTGTTCAGTTAGCTGCTCTGCAATTGGGCTCCAGATTCAACACTCACCTGTTTCTTCCCCAAGAAAACAAATCAGCATGAATGGCAGAGATGGTCAAGAAGAGCTCATCTCAAACACACCCCAGATTCCTTGGTAATCTCCGAAATCTAATACCTGGTATATGTAGGACACAGTCCCACAGACCCAGTGACATCACTTACTTACACAATGGCTACAGTTCCTCTGCACTTTGTGAGGTGCACCACTTCTCTCCTAGTTACAGAACTACAAGAAGTCAGAACAGTTATAATACATACTTTTGATTATACTAAAGATCATGGGTAGCTTCTTCTACCCTTGGAAGAAACTAATACATTTTCAACAATTTCACAAATGGAAAAGTGAAACTGCCTGATCAGAATCCACTCCATAATTTATAGCTTATTTTGTTATAATTTACATTATCAAGATTTCTGGGTCAAGTTTCTTCTATCCAGTTAAACATGCATTCCTTTGATTGCAATATTTTCTTAGATAGCATCTCATTTTCAATATGCACCAAATCTACAGTCACTATCCCTTTCAAGGAGCAGTTTGTGGATATTAATATCTTGTTTAATTTTAACTAAAATTAACATCTTGTCTTCTCTAAAGAAATTATCTGAAGAACTAAAAGCATATATGCCCTAACATGTAATTGAGGTGTTCCTACTCCTCTTAGTGAGGCCTGCTGAGAAGTTTACCAAATCCAGACACATGCAGACCTAGTTTCCTTTGCCATACTTAGGTAGCACAATTTCTATCAAAAAGGGAGTGTGGAATCATGTCATTTAGACAAGTGAATTACATTTTAGCATTTTGTTTGTCTCTAACAATCTACAACAGACTAGCTAGTATTTAGTTTCTTCAAATTGAGTAAGACTTAACTTTAAAATATTTTAATTTACAACAAAGTAAATCATAAAGCAGATTCACTGATAAAAACAGATTCTGGGTTAATGGGAGATATTTGGAGGCAAGTGATGGCTTGTTACACTAACCATGTTCAATTTATGTGGAAATCTGTCCTCTTCATGCAATAACTTTACAGTTAAACATGCATTATGCTTTCTGGTGAATAAGCTGGATATTTTAGCACCTTACCTCATTCAAAAAATAAAAATGTGTTAAATCCTTTTAAAATAAAATGTTCATATACAATACAGAAGACAAAGATACAATTCATTCGAAATTAAAGGGAAATTATTGGAATGTAGACAAGGATTCTTAGATTTGACATGATTTTGCTGACAAATCTTATAAATTAAAAGTATTTTAATAACCCTATCAAATATGGATATGTATAAAATATTATAAGTCAATAGTGAATAGATGGCAAAATTTCACATTTTTTTAATTTACCACACCACACACAGCAATTTCTAAATATTGACATGAATTTCTGAATTATTTTTTAAACACTAAATCAAAATACAATGAACACATTTTTCATAATGTTTTCAAAGCAAAAATTTGATCGCTTAAAGTGATAATACATTTAAGACATTTATAAAATTATTATTTCTACCAAGGCTTTATTTATTGGATAAATAAAAGGTCTATGTTTAAGTGGAAAAATAATATATTCTGTTTTATTAAAATAATTGTTGCTTTGCAATTTTGGATTTCCTGCTGTGGGTAGAAGTTCTCATTTTAGAATATTTTTATTGTACTTTTTTAAGTTTTCAGCCTAATCACTATTATTTTTTTAATTAGGTATGCTATCTTCCAGATAAAATCTTAACAAAGCAGGACCAGTTTACTTTCTTGCAGGAACAAACAGGGAGAACTTTAATTTAAGCCAATAAAACATAACAATAATAGTAAAAAAAAAAATAGTTATTTTTCTCCAGATAATTTCTCAACATTTTCTTTAACTGAAGATGGGTATTTATGCCAATGGAACCAGCAAGTTGATAGTCTCATTTATCATGTCTGTTATTGTGTGGCTTACAGACAGATTTTGATACAAGATTGTGATTATTTTGGTGTAAATGTTGGAGAGCAGAGCAAACACAGGTGACATCAGGTGACAAAAAAAAGTACAAAGATGAAAAACAGAGAAGGCAGAACTGAAAAGTTGCTCGATGATGAGTATTCCTTAATATACAATTTTTCTGACCATTAATGTGGAGTCTGAGGATTTTGATGCTTGATGGCAACCCAGGGATAATCTGAAACCATGCCACCTCCTCCCCCAAGTACATGCAAAGAGTAGAAGAGATCAAGGGAAGAACACTGGCAGATCACTCAGATTGGGTGCACCAACTATGGAAAGTAATACGGTGATTCGTTAACAAAGTCAAAATCAGAAATTCCATACAATATAGTTATTCTAGCTATTTATTCAAAGAATAAAGAAAAAACTTTAATTTGAAAATAGCAGTTTTAATGACCAAGGGGACTTACTGGTGAGGTTTTTTTTCTTGGGTAACTTGAAGATGTATGGTTTTCTGCACACACACACTATCCCAGCCTCTCAGCATTTTATGGAGGCTTTAGATGTGTTTGATCAGTTGTGCAGTCACGGACATTATACTCTCCACACTGGTGCTCGGAGCAGCTTTTGTTAACTCACTTGGGGAGATGGGTGTGAGGGTCTCCTGCTGTCATGTTTTCTGAGACCAGCTCTGAAATCAAGCATCCTTTTGTTGGCTTTCACTAACTTTTCATCCCTAACATTGGATCCCTGGAGTTTCCCCTGTCATATGTGAAACATTATTTACTTTGTAGATTTTTACCTTATATTCATCCATGAGGAGAAAGTCAGTTCTGAAAAATAATGGAGTTATGTGATGAGATGAAATTTTTTTCCACCATTTTATATCAAAAGTCACATGGAGATTATGTAGATTTAGTGCTCTGAAGAGAAAAATACTCTCAGAAAATCCTAGACATCTGTAAATATAACAAAAGGGATACGTTTATAAGCCATAATTTGTTGTATTTCTTCAAGTAATTGAAGGCATTAAAAATGGTAATTTAAAATTGAAAGAAAAAATAGATTTCACAATAGTTATCAATATTTGGCTAAACCTGCTTTTAATGGAGAAGCTGCACATAAAATACTCTATTAAAGTATGATAACCAGGTGAAAACATGATAAAGATGCTGAAGCCCAGTAACCTAAGGAATGCAGCCTAGGGGTCTAAAAAAGCAAATGTCTCTAAAAACAACCCACCTGTGACTTGCTGATTCAGTTTACTGGTTGTAGGGAACACTACAACCCTATCCCACTACAACCCTTTTCCCAGGCCACCTTGGAAGTATGAGAGCCAACACAAACCAGAGAATGAACCAAGAAGACAATGAAACAACCAAGTTAATTAATATATTTTTTAATTTATTTTTTATGTGAAGAAAATAAGTTACAGATAGGTATACATATTGCAATATCATAATTACAAAATTATAAACCATGAAAGATAATATATTATTTACTCATGTGTGATTTAAAAGTTTCAAATATCACAGAAAAGACAAACATCAAATCCAGTGTACTGATTATTATTTCTGGGAATGTATAATGGGGAATAGGATTGAAGAGATGTCCACAGAGAATGTCAACTCTCTATAATGGCTGATTTTTTAATTTAAATTTTTAAAATTTTGTATATATATTTATGTATGTATATATATTACATTATTGTGTACCCCGGGATTTTCCCATTTCCCTAACACCTGTTAGCCAACCTGCTCTTTTGTGCTCTCTACCTCCCCTTCCTTCTTCCCCCTCTTCTTCTCTCACTCCATCACTCAGCCCTGTTGGTTTTTTCTAATTTTTCTTATTCATTTGTTTTTCCCTATAACCATCATATAAGTGAGACCATACTGTATTTCTCTTTTTATGTTTGGCTTATTTCTGCATATGAGTCTTTCTAGTTCCATCCTTGTTGCTGCAAATGACATGTTTGTCCTCCTTGACTGATGTATAGTATTCCATCATGCACATATACCACATTTTTTTTAGCTATTCTTCAGCTTGGGAGCATTTGGGTTGTTTCCATATTTTGGCAAGTGTAAACAGAGCTGCAATAAACATGTGTGTGCAGGTGTCCTTTTGAATTAGTGTTTTCATGTCCTCTGGGTAGATTCCCAGTAGCGGGATTTCTCAGTCAAATGGTAATTCCACTTTCAATTGTTTGAGGATCCTCCACACAGTCTTCCATAGTGACTGGACCAGTTTGCACTCCCACAAGCAGTGCAATATACTTGTTTTTCCTCCACATCCATCCCAACGTTTGTAATTGTCTGTTTTTTTATATGGGCCATTTGTACTGGTGTAAGATGGCATCTCAGTGTGGTTTTAATTTGCATTTTCCTGATTATTAGTGATGTGGAACATTCTTTCATGTGCCTATTGGCCATGTCTGAAAACAACTACAGCTAGCAAAAAAAAAAAAAAAAAAAAAAAAAAAAAAAAAAAAAAAAAAAAAAAAAAAAAAAAAAAAAAGAAAGAAAGAAAGAAAGAAAGAAAGAAAGAAAGAAAGAAAGAAAGAAAGAAAGAAAGAAAACATAAACAGCTGGGACTACATCAAACTAAAAGGTTTTTGTACAGCAAAAGAGACAATAAACAAAACAAAAAGAAACCCAACTGACCGGGAGAAAATTTTTTGCCCTCCAGACAATAAGGGTCTGATAACAAAGATCCACAAAGAGCTCATAGAACTCAATAAAAACAAAACAAAAAGTCCAATCAAAAAATAGGGAGAAGAACTAAAAAGACACTTTAAAATTGGGTGAAAAGAAAGACTTTTTGACTTTAACTTAAAACACCTATGCCTGCTTCTCCCTAGGAAGCAGGCTCAAAACAGTTCATTAGCATTTTCACTGTTCACCTTCTATTGGTATGTAAACATCAGCTACCAGCTTCCTCAGCTCTTCTTAACTGTTCACCTACTATTGGTATGCAAAAATCAGCTACCACCTTCTCTCAGCTTTCTTCCCCTATTTCAGACCTAAAAAGAAAAACTTAGAAACACAGTTTAAACTTTAGAATAGTTTGCCTCAATTTACCCACTTCTAAACTCTCATGGGTTCTTTCCACCATCCCCAGCCTTCTCACCAAAATTCCAGTCCAAGCAAGACTCTCAGAGTGCAGAGTAATTTATTTTAACAAAGTGATTTCCTAATTACTACAAAAGAAACATGTAAGTAAAGCTCTGATTACTTTAACATTGCCCAAAACCTTTCTCAATATTGTCCAAAGTCCTTTCCCAGATTGTCTAAAAATCCTCAGTCTCTCAGTCCTGATCATCTCACCAACAGACAGTCAGAGTTCATCTCCAGATGTTCGAAGACATCTTCCTTTGGCATGCTCCTTCTCTTCCATGCCGTCTTCTCCTTGTCATCCTCCTCCAGGTAGTAGAAGAAACCTTGTGGTACTGGACCCAGCAAAGTTCACTTTCTTTTCAGGCCTAACTTTTGCATGGCCTCTTCTAGACACAAGTCAATCTCAGCAAAACAAACTCCAACATGGAGTTCAAATCTGTAAACTCCTTAACTGCCTTTAGCATACATGCTGCTAGCCTGGGCCAGCCAAAGGCTGCAGGTCCCAGGCCTTGGCCACATGGTCAAGCTCATGGCTCACATTTTCATCCCACAAAATGGCAGATCTGCATCCCAAATCAGAATTTGAATCTCCATCGAATCCCCTTTCTTTGTTTCAAAACCCTTTATAAGCCTTATTTTACACCTTCCAGGAACAGCTCCTGAATTACTACATTACAAAGATAAAAACCTGTTTTACTTCTTCCTCCTCCTTGTAGTTTTCTTAAAATTCTAATCAAGGCCATCCTCACATTTTAGCATATCTTTCTTGAAATCTGCAATCTTAAATAGGAGACAATGACACACAGGGGGTTGTAGTGCTCCCTATCAACTTCACCAAAGAGTAAATAATTAATATACTTTAATTTGTTTTAAGCTGTGCTGAATTTATTTGGCTGTTGGAATTTGAACTCTGTTGCTGTAATTTGTAACTGTTAGAAGCTGGACTCTGTGTGATAATCTCAAGTTATTTTAAATTTTATGGCAGTTAGAATTTGGAATGTTAAACTTTGTGGCAGTTAGAGTTCTGAACTGTGAGATAACTTGTAACCAGTAATGCCTGTGATGAGCAGAGAGGGTGTGAATGCTCTTCTGTAATAAGCACACAGGGTGGTTCACAAACCACTTTTTTGATAAAGCAGACAATGCCTAAAAACCCTTTCCTAGAAATTGTATTCTATATAAGATTAATGTAGCTTTTTTCTTAATTATAAAATTGTAAGGATGTGTGATAAGTACAGCTGTTTGACATAAGAAGAGTATGTGGTTCAGAAACCAATAACCAACATAAAGGAGTTGAGAACTTTGAGGCAGCTGCTCTCCTCTCTCTCTCTCTCCCCTCTCTCCCCCCTCTTTTCCTTTAACTCTCCCCCTCCCCTCTCCCTTCCCCCATCTGCCTTCCCTCTCCCTCTCCTCTCTGGTTGGACCAAAGGCAGCTTGGCATCTGGGATCAAAGTCATGTGACATTAGCTCTCCTTGGCACCAGGTTTTTATTCAGAAAACCCAAAGGCCATTGCAAAAGCTTTCTGAAACTAAAGAGGTAATTTTTTGGTCTGCTGCCCATTTTTCTAAGCTGCTTACCACATCCTGCTGTGCTGACCTTTTACCCTGACCCGAGAACTGCACTGATGCTTCGAGGAGCCAGGAGTAGGCACCACACATTCTACTGACCTAATAGCCTATTAATTCATGTTTCCTGCAATTGTGGTAAGAGGTATGCTGGCGTATACACAGTGGTATAAAGCTTAAAAATGGCAATAGCTGAAGGGTTTGTTGATAATACAATTTGTAAAAACTTTATTAAAACTTGTTGCAGTGAATTGTCACCTTACATATCGCAGTTTCCTCTTGAATCTCCTCATTTTTTCTTCTGTCACATCAAACCATGTACTACCACCAATGATAGCCCACCTGGAACACCAGTATGTGTAAAGTGTATATAAACCCTTATCTCCCTGTTAGGGGTACTCAGCCTTTGGATATATATCCTCTAAGTCAGTACTGGTACTAATAAACCTGCTTCTTGCCAGCCCTGGTGTCCTCTTTCTCTGATTGCCAATGTCGGGTATGGTTCACGTTTTCCCTGATTGCCTGCTTTTCCTATAACTGGAACTTCAGAAATAATGTACAAATTAATATAATATTTAGAAGACTATGGCAAGTCAGAATCCAACCGACTAATGATAGTTTAGATAGAAAAAGCAGCAAAATGCATAACGATTATTTTTCTTAAATTGTGTCAAAGAGACAATGGCACAAGGAAGTTTCCTACTGAATATTCCACTGAGAAAAGCTTCTTGAATATTCCACTGAGAAAAACTTCTAATAGTATTCTCTTGTCAATTCTTTTAGGCTCTGAGATTTCAGGAAATGACACCTAATAACAAAATGACTGCTATCATTGATACTTTAGTAGTGGCAAACATTGTTATTATTCACATTATTGTTACTTAATGTTTGGGGATTATATTATGTGAAGATTTGACCTGTATTGTAATTCAGGCCAAAGGTGAACTCTTTGTTATCCAGATTCAATTCAAAATGAAGTACAAGGAGAGACATTTCCCCATCTCTACCTAAGAATTTTGCTGCTCTCTCCCACTTGAATACTTGAATTAGCAGAGATGCTAAACTGTAAATAAGAAATTCATGTTGGGAGTGTACAGTGTTCCAACCAGTGTAAAATAATTTCTGGGACTCAATGTTTCTAGCATTCTTGGCAATAAATGGTAGCAGAATAAATTCAATATGATATTTTAAGTAGCAGTGCACACGCCAACATAGAAGCACTGTGGAAAAGTTAGGGATATCATGCTGCTTAAAATAAACAACTCTAGATAGCAATTGATCAAATTTAATTTAGAGGATACATTTTGAGCCACACCTCTTTCTTGAATGGAAAGTCAGCTAATTATTACATTCCTATATTTGTCACATAACTATTATAGCTCTACATTTACCACATAACTCTTATATATCTACATGTATCATATAACTCTCACATATCCATATTTACATTACATTACATAATTCTTACATACCTGTATTTACCACATAACTTGCCTACCTATATTTACCACATACCGAATAAATACCTACTTGTTCCCATGTTCCCTTTATTTAGATGAAGCATAACAGTAAAGGTGAACAATAGATTTCTCAGAAAAATATATGTTTTCTCAGATTACTTGAATGGCTTCCAAACATTTAATACATGATTAAATATAAAATTTCATGTAACAGCAATCTTGACCTTGCAATAATGCAAAAGCTTCATAGAGTCTTCATTAGTATTTGGGAAAAATACAAAATACTTATTCTATGATTGGAATATATATATAATTCTTCAGTAATTTTGGGGCATTTGCTTTCATGTGAGAGCTAAATAGATTTTGCCAGGTCTTGTCAGAAGCACGTTTGGACATGCTGAATAAACTACCCAAGTCTGTAGGCTGGACAATCACTGCCTTAGAGCAAACAGTAATAGAAGAAACTTTGCCAGTAACATTAAAGACACTAGACCAGCAAATTTCACCATCTATGATCAACAAAGACTATATATTGGAGATGTTTTAATGTAGCAGAATTCTGCATTTCTAGTAAAAAATGATTGCAACTCATTCATAAGCTGCAATATTTCATGAACTTTGATCTAGCTTATTCAGTGGCTTTAGAAAAATATTTTGCTTTTGGGGGGGAGGCAGCATTAAAATTTTATTAAGCTAGTAGAAGTTAGGTTTTTCTAACAGTCTATAATTTTCAAAGATATTAAGTTTGACTTAACAGACTTCACTGCTTAAAGAGTAGACATGCTTCACCATTTTCCTTCATTCTTTCAAAACTCCTCTACAAAATTCTAATGAAATATATTTATGTGTTCACTGTCTTTCATATAATCTCAAATTATGTACTTTGCCACTTTTGCTAATTCACATGACCACTAAAATGTGAAAAATGAATTAGCTTACACTGAAGAATTACCAGCAAATACTTATCCTGTAGACAGAAGATATCCTCATACTCTGTGTATTCCTTGGTAAATGTGAAGATAATTTTCTTAACCTCGGATCCCTAGAGAGAAGACTGATTGCTCACCAGGAGGCACTTATAGACTGGAAATCTTATTCCAGGTATGTGGTAAATACAGCTATGTAATAGGTAAGTGGAAAATATAGGAATGTAATAGGTACATGGTAAATACAGGCATGTAACTGATTGTGGCAAATACAGGTACATCGTAAATCCAAACATGCAATAGACATGTGGTAAACGCTGGTGTGTAATAGGCATGTGGTGAATAGAGGCATGCCATAGACATATGGTAAAATAGATATGTGATAGGGTGTGTGGTAAACAGAGGTATGTATTAGACTGTGGTAATTATAGGTATGTAACAGGTATGTGCTGAATATCAGTATGTGGTAGGTATGTGGTAAATATAAGTATGTAATAAGTGTGTTGTAAATATAGATATGTAATTGATATGTGGTAAATATAGATATGTAATAGGCATTTGGTGAATATAGGTATGTAATGGGGATGTGGTAAATGTAGGCATGAACTAAGCATGTGGTCAATGTAGACCTCTAATAGGTATGTATTACATATAGGTATATAATAGTTAAGTGATAAATACAGATAATAAGCATATAATAAATACAGAAGGATTCATTCACATGATCCAATTCTTTATTTGGTTATAACCTGATTCAGGACATAAAAAGGAGACTTAGGAAATGTCAGAGGACAATGAGAGATGGCAGAGGACAATGAGAGATGGCAGATGTTTTGATGTTCCCTGCTGTGAAGTGTGAAGTGTGAGGTGCACAGCCCACTGACATGTAGGATTTTATCCTTGACTATCACAAAATAGTCTCAAAAAATAGGCAGCACTTCCCAAATCCAAAATGTCTAAGTGGAATTCCAAGAAGAAATGACATGAGTGAAAGAAAATGATGAAACACAAAGAAAGGAAGTGAGATCTGCATGCTCCGAATGGAGTTTAAGTGCTGAAGATGCTGTTGAACCTCAGACACATGTCACTCTCTCAGTCAGTGCTGGAGAACTTGTGTGTGGACAAGAAGAAGGTTCTAGTATGGAAGCCAGCATGTTCTGGCAAGAGTGTCCAGCAGGATGGGGGGGGGCAGACAGGAAGGTCGATGAAACTGGGGGAAGGTGAGGAGTTGGGCACTTTACAGTAAGCCAGGATCAGAGCCTTATTTTCATTCTCTGGAAATGAGAACATTCTCTGTCTGCTTCATAATAGGTTCTTAATAACATTTTTCCTTTTAAATTAATATTAAATGCACTTGTCCGGCCTGACTCACTGGAATTTTGAAAGGAGTGAATTGAAAATCCTTTCAGAGCAAAAGTCACAATTCAAATCAAAGGTGTTATTGCCTGATGGAAAAAGGAAAGAACTAGATGTGGGAGATGGCATTAAAGGCATCTCTAGGAGTGTAAAATTGTCCTTGCAGGCAGTGCAAAGATGAATGCTTTGGAGAAGAATGATAAGCAGTCTATTCTTAAATTATTGAAATGTCATAGGAAACAAGAGTATGTCACTACAAAGATGCTTTGCTTGGTGAGACCTTTGTGAGAGATCAGAACATGACTGTAAAAAACAATAATGGCAAACACCACTATCTTAGAGGTATCACCATGGCTGCTATGCTAACTAACTCAGAGTTCTTTTGTAACTCTACAAGGTAGATGTTACTGATAGGGCATGCTACCCCTCACCCCCATTGTCTCCTGTTTAAAATTGCAGATTTCAAGGACAGGTATGCTAAAATGTGGAAATGACCTTAATTGGAATTTCCCTTCAGGGAGATGCAGGAGGGATGAAAGGTCACACAAGTTTCCTGGGAGGCAGGAAATCAGGGTATATAAAGAGTGAAAACAAAGAGAGAGATTCAGATGCAATATGGAGGTCAGATAGAGAGATTCGTGGAGGAGAGTGATTTGGTTTTGGCCATTTTGTAAGATGGAGATGTGAACCATGTGAGCTTCGCCAAGTGGTCACTGGGGGCCTGCAACCCTTGGCTGGTCTGGGCTGGCAGCATGTGTGTTAACAGCAGTTAAGAAGTTTGCAGATTTGAACTCTGTGTTGGAGTTTGTTATGCTGAGTTTCACTTGTTTTTGGAAGAGACCGTGTGAAAGTCAGGCCTAAAAAGAAAGTGAACTTTGCTGGGTCCGGTACCATGAAGTTTCTACCTGGACGACAAGAAGAGGACAGCATAGAGGAACTGGAGCATGCCAAAGGAGAGTGCCTAAAGAAAGATGTCTTCAAACATGCGGATTGAACTCTGACTGTCTGATTTTGGTGAGATGATCAGGACTGAGAGACTGAGGATTTCTGGACAATCTTAGAAAAGACTTTGAACAATGCTGAGAAAGGTTTTGGACAATGTTAAAGTAATTGGAGTTTTCCTTATATGTTTCTTTTGTAGTTATTAGGATAATTAGGAAATCACTTTATTAGAAATAAATTAGTCTGCACTGATTTGCATTGGTTTGGTATTTTGGTTGAGAAGGTTGGGGATGGTGGAAAGAACCCACAAGATTTTAAACTGTGTTTTTAAGTATTTTTTCTTCTGCAGTTTGTGGAGCTGAAAGCAGAGAGCAGCTGACTGGCTTTTGCACATCAATGGTAAAGGTGATCAGTGTAAATGCTAATGAACTGCTAGTAGCCTACTTTGGAGAGGGAAGCAGGCCTGTATGTTTTTTTTAATTAATTAATTTATTTATATATAAATTTCACATCATTGTCATCCCAGGGATTTACCCTCCCCACCCTCCTGTATGTGTTCAAAGTTAAGTTACAAAGTCCCTTCGTGGTCGCCCTGTTTCATTACTACTGATCTTTGCACCTCCCTCCCCAGGGTCACCCGCATCCCACTCCTCTTCAATTACTTTGACTCCTAGAAAGGGAAAAATCAAGTTAGAGAAGAGATGCTCAGAAGGGAGGAAGGAAAACAAGTCAACTAGACTATTTGATGTCAGAATGTATTTGTGGTCAGCAGCTTTCTCTGTGTAAGCTCTTCACTCACACTCAGTTCAGCTTTGGTTTTCTTAAAATCTGGGAATGTTAAAAATTTGTAAGCCAAAGTACAGCCATTTTGTTAAGTAAACTCCTTGTAAAAAGGAGGAAGCAGGATAAATATGCATAACACAGGTGGAGATCTTAAAGGAGGTAACCTCCTAAAGAAGCAGATAAAGGTAGAACCAGGGGGTGTCTGCACAGCTCAGATGGGAGTAATTTACCCCAAATGGCTGTCTGATGTTAAGGTAACCATGAGATAAATTACCCCAATTCTGTACAAGGTCATATAAACTCTGACATATCAATAGAGAGGGTCCAACCCCCCAAAGTACTACCACTGTGTCAGTGGGTGACAGGTTAGACCCTAACTTGAGTTAGCCATAAAGTTTTTTGTTTTTTGTTTTTTGTTTTTTTTTTTTTTTTGCTTTTAAATCACTTATGGTCTTGTGTCCTTTGTGGGGATAAGAGGATTCTGAACACTAACAGTTTGTAAAGTACAGCTGCACTAAGGAAATGGGAGGTAAGACACAGATGCCAATGAATGGATGGGCTTATATAGATGGGTCTTTTTGCAATTAGGGCTATTTTGCCACCCATGGAATATTTGTCAATGCCTGGAAACATTGATTTTTATAAGTGGGTTGAGGGACATACTGGTGGTGCAGCAGATCATGGTTGCTGCTACCTGGCCTATAGTGCCCAGGGAAGCTCCACACATCAGCCCATGACTGGCCTGATAACTCATGTTAGGTTGAGAAACTGTACAATCATAAAGCAACCCATGTGGAAAACTAGGACAAAATACTGGAGGACCCTAGTCTTGTGGGAAAAGGATGGGGTGATCTGAGTATCACCATGTGCCAGGGCAATGAGGTGTCAGTGTCACTTGCCTCTCAGGTAACCCAGAGTTGCCTTGACCAAAGCTCCAGACTGACCTGATGTGAAAGCTGATCAGCACCATGAGCTCCAGAGAGGAAGGATGATGACTCAGTCCAAAGAGAAGCCATGATAAAGGGAAGTTTGTGCATGTTGGTAGCTGGGTCTTGCAGTATCTCTCAGACATGTCAGAGGGTATGTATTGATGAAATCAGTTGAAAAAAGAAGAAAAAAGCTTTTCAGTTTTAACTTAAAACACTTATGCCTTCTTCTCCCTAGGAAGCAGGCTCTAACATTTCAATTAGCATTTTCACTGTTCACCTACTATTGGTATGCAAAAATTATTTCCTACAGGAAATAATCAGCTACCAGCTTCTCTCAGCTCTCCCCCTCTCTCAGACTTGAAAAACAAAAAAACTTAGAAACACATTTTAAATTTTAGACTAGTTTGCCTCAATTTACCCTCTTTTAAACTTCTGTGGGTTCTCAGGTGAGCTGCTGGAAGTCACTGGTGCCAGCACTAGGTCTCTGGGAGTGACCCATCTCTGCACCACCTTCGCAGCCATCCCTGGGAGTCAACCCCCGCAGCCAGGTTCCTGAGGGAACCCACCAGACTCTTCCCCCACCCCGGTGAGCTGCCGGAAGTCACTGGTGCCAGCACCAGGCCTCTGGGAGGGACTCATCCCCGTGCCACCTTCACTGCCATCCCTGGGTGCCAACCCCCGCAATCAGGTTCCTGAGGGAACCCACCCAACCTGTCCCCCACCCAGGTGAGCCACAAGTGGTGCCGATGCAAATTACTAGAGTACAGATCTACTTTCAACCCGAAAAACATTCCCATCAGCATGCTGACCAACACAAGATCCATGGTTTCTCAATATGTAGAACAAGTAGAAAGCAAAACACAGTAAGGAGAAAAACTTTAAACATGCAAGCAAGCCCTACAGGAAATAATCAATCACCAACAAAGAAAAGACAAAGCATCAACATGTTAATTGCACTCCAGCAATTAAGAGAAGAATTAGAAAAAAAGGAGAACAGTATGATAGAAGCATTTAATGCACTAAGAGAAGTAGAAACATATAAAAAAGAAAGCATCAATATGTATAACCTAATCAACAAACTGAAGAATGAAAATGAATCCCTAAAATTGAAATTGAAAGACTCAAGATTTAAGGGTTGCAATAGATGAGCTCAAAAATGCACAGAAAAGCCATGGTAGCATATTAGATAAAATAGAGGAATGAATCAGCACACTTGAGGGTACAGAAATAGAGAGGACAAAGAAAGAAAAAGAGAGAAACAAAATAGGAGGACTGAAGACAAGCTCAGAGACAGATATGTCAGTTTCCTGAAACATAAGGGTAATAGGAATCCCAGAAGGAGAGGAGAGAGTCATGGGAACTGAAAGGCTTTTCAATATAATAGAGGAGAACTTCCCAAATCTGAAGAAAGAAATGAAAATAGACATACGGGAAGCCAAAAGGACACCAAACTACTTTAATGAAAGAAAAGCCACAGCGAGACACATATCGTAAAACTTCCAAGAACCCAAGATAAGGAAAAATAAAGAGAATGGCTAGAGAAAAGAAACAGATAACCTACAAAGGAAAATCCCATTAGACTGACCTCAGATTTTTCTGAAGAGATACTCCAGGCAAGGTGAGAATGGAGTCACATCTACAAAAAAATTCCAAGAAAAAAATGTGCCAACCCAGAATATTCTACCCTGCAAACCTATCCTTCCTCTACAAAGGAAAAATTAGAGCCTTCTCCAACAAGCAAAATCTCCAGAACTTTGCTACCACTAAACCCCCCTCCAAGAAATTTTGCAGGAAGCCTCAACATCAAAACCATAAGAAGAACAAATACAAAAAACAAAAGCACAAAATAACCCCCAAAATGACCACCATTAGAATTGCAAATATCAATAATCACCCTAAATGTCAATGGTCTAAAATCAGCAATCAAAAGACGAAGAGTTGCAGACTGGATCAGAAAACAGAACCCAACATTCTGCTGCCTCCAAGAAACACATCTGATCTCATAAGGATACACAGAGAATGAAGGTGCAGGGCTGTAAAACTACACTACATGCAAATGGTCCCCATAGGAAAGCAGGAGTTGCCATTCTTATATCAGACAGAGCAGACTTCATATTAACAAAATTGACAAAAGATAAAGATGGCTACTACATAATGGTTAAAGGGTCAATCCACCAAAAAGATATAACAATAATCAACATATACTCACCTAATGAGGGAACATCAAAATTCATAAAACAACTACGAGTAGAACTAAAATCAAATATTTATGAGAATACATATGTGGTAGAAGATTTTGCACTCTCAACAAAAGACAGATCAACAAAACAGCAACTACACAAAGAAGCAAAAGCTTTAAAGGAAGAACTAGACCAAATGGACTTAATAGATATATACAGGACACTACACCCCCAAGGAAAAAATACACATTTTTTTTCAAATGTACACAGTTCATTCTCTAAAATTGATAATATATTAGGCCACAAGACAAACCTGAACAAGTACACAAAGATTAAAATAATACCAACTTTTTTCTCCGATCATAAAGGCATCAAATTCGAAATCAACAATGAGAAAAAAATAAGGAGATTAGACACTACATGGAGACTGAACAACAGGCTTCTGGAAGATCACTGGGTAAAAGAAGAAATCAAAGAAGAAATTAAAACCTACATGGAGGCAAACGACAATGATGATACAACATTCCAGAATGTGTGGGACTCAGCAAAAGCAGTATTACGAGGAAAGTTCATTGCACTACAGGCCCAAACAAAAAGAATTGAAACAACCCAAAGAAATACTCTAATCTCCCAACTTGAGGACTTAGAAAAAGAGCAACATAAAATCCAAAACCCAGCAGACAACAAGAAATAGCAAAAATTTGAGGTTAATGAAATAGAAATCAAAAAGACCATCAAGAAGATAAACAAAACTAAAAGCTGGTTCTTTGAAAAAATAAATAAAATTGGCAAACCCCTGGCAAGGCTTACAAATAAAAGAAGATAGAAAGCTCAAATAAACAGGATCATAAATGAAAAGGAAGATATTACAACAGACCCAGCAGATATCCAAAAGATAATTAGAGACTACTACGAACATCTATAGGCAAACAAATACAGCAACCTGGAAGAGATGTGCAAATTCCTGGAACAATATGGTCACTCAAAATTGAACAAAGAAGAAAAAGAAAACTTAAACATGTCAATCACAAGCAGTGAAATTGAGGCAGTCATCAGAATGGTTTCTAAAAACAAGAGTCCAGGTCCAGATGGTTTTACAAATGAATTCTACCAAATATTCAAAGAGTAACTAACCCTGGTACTATTAAAACTCCTTTAAAAAATTGAGAAAGAAAGAAAGCTACCAAATACCTTCTATGAAGCAAGCATTACACTAATTCCCAAACCAAATAAAGATAGTGCAAAGAAATAGAACTACAGACCAATCTCCCTAATGAACACAGATGCAAAAATTCTAAACAAAATCCTGGCAAACCAAATCCAACATTGCATAAAAAGGATCATCCATCATGACCAAGTGGGATTCATCTCAGGAGCACAGGGATGGTTCAAGATCTGAAAATCAATCAACATAATCCACCTCATCAACAAAGAGAAAAACAAAAACTGTACGATCATATCAGTAGATGTGGAAAAAGCATTCGGTAAAGTTCAGCTTCCTTTCATGATGAAAGCCCTGGAAAAATTGCTATAAAAGGAACATACCTCAATATAATAAAAGCTATATATGACAGACCCACAGAAAATATCATCCTCAATGGGGCAAAGCTGAAACCATCCCAATTAAGGTCCGGAACCAGGCAAGGATGCCCACTCTCTCCACTCCTTTTCAGCATAGTTCTGGAAGTCCTAGCTAGGGCAATACAGCAAGAGAAAGACATAAAAGGAATCCGAATAGGGAATGGAGAAATGAAGTTATCATAGTACGTAGATGATATAATACTCTATTTAGAGAACCCAGAAAAATTGACAGAAAAGCTGATTGAAATAATAAACCAATTTGGTAAGGTAGCTGGATACAAAATCAACACACAAAAAAACAACAGCATTCATATATGCATAGAATCAATCAAAAGAAGAAGAAATTAAAAAAAAAAACACCCCATTTTGGTATGAGTGTGATGTTTGCTTCATAGAATGTGTTTGGCAGTATTCCTTCTTTTTCAATTTTTTGGAAAAGTTTTAGTAATGCAGGCGTTATTTCATCTTTGAATGTCTGGTAGAATTCATTTTTGAAGCTATCAGGTCCTGGGCTCTTGTAGTTCAACCACTACGGAAAGGGGTATGGAGGACCCTCAAGCTAATGAAAATGGATCTACCATTTGACCCAGCAATTGCTCTTCTGGGAATCTACCCGAAAGAGACCTCAATGTGGGTACAAAAGGATACCTGTACCCGGATGTTTACTGCAGCACAATTTATAATTGCAAGGTCATGGAAACAAACTAAATGCCCCAAAACAGAGGACTGGATGAAAAATTGTGGTATATATATATATATATACACAATGGACTATTACTCATCAATTAAAAATGACAAATTGGACGACTTCATAACAACATGGATGCATTTAGAAGAAATTATATTAGCAGAAACAAGCCATAAAGAAAAAGGCAGAAACCAAATGGTTTCACTAATGTAAGGGATATAGGGGAAAAATAAATAAATAAATAAAAAATAAAAGCTTTGAGGAAAGTCAAAACAAGCTAAGCACCAAAATGAAACGCACAACTATGAACAGGAGGGAAAGGGGGGGAAGGGAGGGGA
>PVHY01021520.1:0-14773 GCA_004024945.1 Uropsilus gracilis
GGGGCGAGCCCGGGGGCGGGCCTGGCGAGGCGGGGCAAGCTCGGGGCGGGGGCGGGACGAGCCTGCGGACAGGACCAGGCCTGCACGGGCATGGGCGTTTCCCGCCCACTCCATAGCTACGGAGGCTATTGCCAGCCCGCCTCTAAGGAGTGGCCTCTTCGGGAAAGGCCATAAGGTCTCCTCTGGACCCGGCGACTGAACCACAGCCAGGCCCAGAGTTGGGGCGGGAAAGAAACAGCATGTGCTGGGGAGGAACCCACATGGGTGCGTAGAGGTCAGTCCCCAGAGATGGTACTGGATGGGCCCAGAATTCAGAGCAGGAGGGGGGGTGCGGAGAGGCCACAGGCAACGGGAACAGAACTTGGGAGGCCAATTCCCTACCGTGGTGTGAATAGTAGCCTGGGTGCAGGGAGCCCTGAGAACCCCCAGAGACAGCTCCGACAGCCTGGGCCCCACCCCCACCCCACCCTTGGGGACCCCAAGCCTTTAGGCCAGCGCTGCCAGCAGGCCGTGCTGACATGCAGGGACTCCTTGCTCGGTCAGTGGGGTGGGTGCCATTTTATGCCCTGCTGGAAACAAGACCAAGCCTACCAATTAAACTCTGTGGCCTTGGCCAGGTATGGTGGTGCATGCCTGTAAGCAACAGCCTAAGGAAGCCGCGGCTGGGGCCAAGGATCGCGGTTCGAGTGCTGCCAGGGGCACATGGCAAGACCTAGTCCCCCAAAAATAGCTGGGCATGGTGGCACACTCCTGTAATCCCAGCTACCTGGGAACTGAGGCTGGGGATTGCTTAAGTCTGTGGTACCCTGAGTAACGTGAGCCTGAGGTTCCACAGGCAAAGATAGCGAGACCTAGTCTCTAAATAAATAAATCAATAAACTCTGGTCTTGTGCGGTGAGGCTGGCGGCCTGAGGGCACCGCACCAGGTGGTGAAACACCGGGAGAGGGTCAGCTTGCATTTCACCACCATGCAGCATCTGCTGTGGACACCTATTTTCTTCACTAACAATAAATAAGTAAAAATACATAGAAACTGGGGGTTTAGACCAGAAGTTGGAGAAACTGGGTAGGATGGAGGTGGAGAGAGAAAGAGACTGGGAAAGAGTGAGGAAGACAGAGACCCACAGTTAGGAGCTAGGCCCAGAGCCTGGAGA
Organism: Uropsilus gracilis; assembly: GCA_004024945.1. NCBI lineage: Eukaryota > Metazoa > Chordata > Mammalia > Eulipotyphla > Talpidae > Uropsilus > Uropsilus gracilis. Next base: position 1,155 of record PVHY01021520.1, read on the forward strand.
CTGTTGCAGGATTTCAGCTGGACTCCTGGGTCTGAGGGAGGAGGCTGGGGCCTGGATTCCTGGGTCTGAGGGGGGTGTCTGGGGGCCCACACCCAGCCTCTCCTTGACCTTCCCCTCCACCCGCACCCACAGTCCCCGCCCGCATTGTGAACATCTCCTCACCTGTGACAGTGAACGAGGGAGGCAATGTGAACCTGCTCTGTCTGGCCGTGGGGCGGCCAGAACCCACGGTCACCTGGAGGCAGCTCCGAGGTGAGGCCCCCACCCCTCCTGGAAGGCCCTTTGTCCCCACTCTGCTAGCTTGGCCCCTTGGGTCCCCACATCCATAGATACAGTCCCAGAACCCTCTGGCCTCCATTCCTCATCTCCCCAACCTTTGTGATGACTTGATGTCCCCTCACCCTTGACCCGGTCATCTCTCTGGCCAATCCCTGGCCATTCCAACCTGGGCCATTTTTCTAAACCACTCACTGGACCTCCCCCCCCCACACACACCCTTCAATACTGATATCCCCAGTCCTACCCCCAGGAGCTCACAGGATCCTCAGGCACAGACTCCCACCATGTTGGGCCAGTTCACAACCCCCTCCCCTCCCACCCACCCCCCATACCCCTCTCTTGGGAGCCCTGACCCTGCCTTGCAGTGAGCTTCCCAGAGGGGCACCCACAGTGGCTTCTGGGGGCTTGTGAGAAACGCTGGTTCAGGGACCTGACAAGTCAAAACCCGCCATCATTTTTAACAGCCTTCAGATGGACTGGCTGCTCCTCCATAGGGCCAAGCACCTACAGGTGACACCCGGACACGTCCACCCCCTTTAGCAGGATCCCTATTCCCAAGGTCCAGGTCTTCATTCCCTGGGTCTGTGCAGGCCATTGGTCCCTGGCACCCAGAACCCAATAACTAGATCCCAGACCCCTGGACCATGTGCGCTGTGTCATCTGAACCCCACTCACCTGGTCTTGAGGTCCTGGCACCCCAAGACCGCCATCCCAGAACTCTGGTTTGTCCCTCACTTGGTTTGTCTTTCCTGGATCTTTCTGAGCCCCCATAATCTATGTTCCTGGCTCTCAGATCCCCTGAAGCTCCAAATTTTAGGGTTTACTAAGCCCCAAACCCCTTCCTCCCGCCCCCCACTCCCCAGGGAGACGCCCCGCCAGGACGGCCCCCCTTACCCCCATCCCGGGCACTCCAGCCCTGCCGTGCCCGCCCCGCTGATGTGTGTCCGTGTTGTGCCCGTGTTGTCCCGTGTTAAGTGTTTGTGTCCGGCCCCGCCCCCTCCCCGCCCCTCCCCCGCAGACGGCTTCACCTCGGAGGGCGAGATTCTGGAGATTTCCGACATCCAGCGAGGCCAGGCCGGGGAGTATGAGTGCGTGACGCACAACGGGGTGAACTCGGCGCCCGACAGCCGCCGCGTGCTGGTCACGGTCAACTGTGAGCCCCCGGCTGCACGGGTCGTGGGGGGCGGGGTCCCGGGGCGGAAAGCGAGGGGGCGGGGCCGAGGCCCTGCCCCTACCGACCGGTGCCTCTCGCCCGCCCAGATCCGCCCACCATCACCGACGTGACCAGCGCCCGCACGGCCCTGGGCCGGGCCGCCCTCCTGCGCTGCGAGGCCATGGCGGTGCCGCCGGCCGACTTCCAGTGGTACAAGGACGACCGACTGTGAGGACGGCCGTGGGGCGGCGGGGAGGGGCCGCGGGGGCCGGGGGCAGCTTCTCGGCTGGGGTCCGCCCAACTCCCGGAGACTGTGGGGACCGGATGGAACTTTGGGCCCCCGAATAATGCACGCTGGCCGGGTGTCCTCGGGCTGTTGGGTAGGCCTGAGGTTGGAGTGCCCCGAGGGTCTGGCGGGAAAGCTGTAGGGGATCCTTGCATCTAGATGCCCGAGAGGTTGGGGGCATGCAGCGAGGGTCCAGTGCCCTGAGGGTGGCATCGGTGGCAGTGGGCCCGGATAGTGGGGAGCTGGAACCCCAAGCCTCGGAGTCCTTGGGTGGGGGTCAGGATGCAGGGTACTGCAAAGCGGGGGTCCTGCTGCGGATCCCTGACCCGAGCCCTCGGCAGGCTGAGTGGCGGCACCTCGGAGGGGCTGAAGGTGCAGACGGAGCGCACTCGCTCCATGCTTCTCTTCGCCAACGTGAGCACCCGGCACTACGGCAACTACACATGTCGCGCCGCCAACCGGCTGGGAACTTCCAGCGCCTCCATGCGGCTCCTGCGTGCGTCCCGGCAGGGGTGTGGGCGGAGCGGGGCTTTGGCGGGAGGGGCGGGGCCACGGCAGCCGGGGCGGGGCTTTGGCAAGAGGGGCAGGGCCGTGCCAGGGGTGGGCGGGGTCTGGGAAAGCGATGCTGGGACTCCCCAGACTGACTCGGAATTTAGGATGGGGGGACGCTGCAATTGAAGCAAAGCCACTGAGCAAGAAATCCATGCCTTCAACCCACACATCCTATGAGTGCCCATCAGGGCCGCGGGATGGACACAGCCGGACCCCAGTGAGACCGGGGCTGGAGCCCCGGATCCAGGAGTAGTGACAATGCAATGACATTAAGTAAAGCAGAGCAGTGCAAACACACAGAAATAAGCAAGCAGGCATTTTGGGTAGCGGTGAAGACTGAGCAGGAGAAATCATGTCCAGGGGGATGGTAGCATTAGAGAGGGCAGGTGGGGGAGAGGGATGAGGGTTGCGTTGTCAGGGCTTTGGGCTGAGCAGATGGAGGGAGGCGCTGCAATGAAATCTTGAAGAGGAGAAATAGGGGACAGAGGGGGCCTAGTGCTGATTCTAACGTGCTTGGTGGACTAGAAACTATGAAGGGAAGACAGACTCAGCAACCCAGGCTGAGACCCCAAAAGGGGGGGATCTCCAAGGAGAACCTTGGAGACATACCTGAGCCCCCTCCCTGTACTCCCTCATCACCCTCTGTCTTTCCACAGGTCCAGGATCCCTGGAGAACTCGGCGCCCAGGCCCCCAGGGCCCCTAACCCTCCTCTCCGCCCTGGGGTGGCTGTGGTGGAGGGTGTAGGAAGGACCCCAGCAGCTGACCTCCCCCGCAGGGGGCCTGAAGCCGAGAGTGAGAGCAATAGGGGGAGCAAGCGCCGTGGGTCTCCAGTGGACAGAAGAGCTCTTGGCCATCCGTGAGGAAGAAGGGAGGAGGAGGAGGAAGAGGAGGAGCAAGAAAGATCTTTACAGAACCCATCACTGTGAGGGATAACGCAAAATTATGCATCTTTCTACAGCCATTCTCACCGCCGTTCACGTTTCGATTGTGACCCACCCCTGGCACCCCACACCCCTCTCTTAGCTCAGGCTGTCAGCCAGATCTTGTGTGTGCAGTGGGTGTGTGAGCGTGAAGCTTCACGTGTGTGTGTGCGTGCGCGCGTGTTATATGGGGGGGAGGGGTGAGCACGATGGGGAAGGAGGCTCAGCAATCTTCCCTGTCACCCCACATCCACCACCCCCACTCTGAGCCTCCCACCTTTGGCTGGAGGTAGGTATGGGGGTTTCATGGTAGAAGCTGTGAAGAGAGGTTTCCTAGGCTCCCTGCTCCCCCAACATATGCACGCACACCAGCCCCTCCCCTCCCCATGGAAAGGGGGTCTCCTGGGCAGGTGGGACTCAGGGAGGGGTGCACTCACCTGTGGAGCTGGGTAGGTGGGGACACCCTTCTGGGCCCTGGACCGCCCAACTGTCAACTACCAGCTGCCTGCAGCCAGAGGCTCATCGCCGGCTCAGTTGCCTGAGACCTTCCCCTCCCCCACCCCATCCACCCACCCTGGACTTTCTGGCCCTGTCCCGGGCCAAACGGTGCTTCCATGCAACTGTCAGGCTGGTGCCTCGCACACCTGTCTGTCTCAGTGCTTATGCCCTGCCCCCTCACCATGCCCGTGCCACCTGCAGCGCCAAACGACTGCCCTCAGTGCCCTGCAGCCGGCCCACTCTTATGGGCTTGCTGGTCTCCCCTCCGTCCTTTCCAGCGACTGCACCCCCAAGGCCAACCTGCCCGCCCTCACACACACTCAGCTAGACACGCACGTACGCACACACACCAGCGACTGTGACCAGCAATAGCCCCGTCTCCAGCTGTCCTGTAGCTGACACCCAGCTGTCAGCCCCCTCAGAGGGGGCAAATGTAGTCAGAAAGGGGCTCTGAGAGGCTGTACCCCCAGCTCTGGTGATGGTCAGGACAGCCCACCCTGGCATCACACCAGGCAGAGCAGGGGGAGGCGTCCTTGCAGATGCCTGCCCCCAACCAGACCACCAGGGTGGGGGAGGCAGAGCAGGGCAGGGGCAAGGGGCAGTGACTGTACCTCAGACAGGGGCGTGGGCCCCATCCCACATTGTCTTCCATTCCCAGGGTCCAGGGGATGGGGAGGGGCGGGGAACGGGATGCAAGGGAGGAGGGCGGGGGGCCCTGGGGGCCGTGTGTTCCGATTCATGGGGAGTGTTGAGACCACCACACCAATAAACGCCTTTTTCCAAAGTCTCCGCCTACAGTGCCCGTGTTGCTAGGGGTGTGGGTGAGTGGAGGGCAGAGGGCCCCTGGCCACCAGGTACCACCCCCCCCTCAGCATCATTCCTAATCCTCCTTTCTCTTTAGCAGGTTTGGGATTTGGCTGGTACAGGTGTCTGATGATTGGCATCAGTGCTCACCTGCCACGGCTGGGTCAGAGGTGGACAGATGAACTGGGGGTGTAGGGATTCCCAGGAACAGATGCTATGTGCTGTGGTTAAAGTCCATGAATCTTCACACAAACATTTATTGGGTCCATGGGGATAACAAGGTGGGGAAGACAGGCCTTGCAGGCTGGGAATAAGAGACATACTATGGAGGGCAGAGTGGGTGATCTTGAGACCGAGGCATGATGATGACATTGATTGAGCAGCTGGATCAAAGCTTTCCTGATACCCACCCTCAGTTGCACAAGCAAAATCTCCTGTAAGTAGATTTTCTGTGTCTAGTGATGAGATGAAAACCCCAAATGATGTACAAGAAAGAACGCCCATGTATCCTGAACCTCAGACCTCATCTCAAAATGGATCCACAGGGTCTATTTTTCAAAGACCTTTCAACCCAATCTTTAACTCTTTAATGAGAGGCCTCACAGCCTCTAATTCTCTGAGACAAATACTGGTGGCCTATGTTAATAGTTTTCTTCCTCTTTCCTCTTTGCTGTCAGTCTGAGATCACACTTCCATGGAACTTGCCACCATTTATTTTTTTACAGCCAAAAGAATCTTCATGGATACAACAAGTTTCCAATGAGAAACCAGGCTAAAAAAGATGCTCTGCCTTCCAGGACACAGGCTGTTATTACTTTCCCAGTCTCCCTTGCAGTGATGTGGCCAGTTCTTGGTCAATGAGACATAAGGAAAGTTTACTGATATGCTTCCAAGCTGCTCATGATGCTGGTCGAGGGGAAAGGAGAGGTATGGAAAGGAAACCCTTTTCCTCTTTGTCTTCATAGCGTTGTGTGAAGATGTGCTGTCTGGAGCAGTGGCAACCACTTTGTCACACTAGGCAACAAGTCAACTGACTGAGGCCATCAGGGCAGGTGCAAAAGGCCTAGGTCCTTGATGGTGTCACTGAGCTCCTGAGTCAGCCTGAAGCCACCCCTTCCACACTGCTTGCCACCCTTTACTTTGTTACTTGCAGTCAAGAGAATCTTCATGAAAATATTTAATTTCCAGAGAGACACCCAGCTGAAAAAGGTGGTGTGCTGAGGTGAGTAGCAGCAGGCCTGGCCCTTCCCAGGTGCCAACGTCTGATCTGTCAGCAAAGATTTATGATTGCCTCCTCCTCTGTGCTGTCTGCAGCTCTCAGTTTAGAGAGGGAATAGAGACAAGTCAGTACATGTTTATGTGCAGGAGAGGTGAGGGCCTCGATGGCTAAGCCAGGGCTGAGGCAGGAGTTGGGAAGCCTTTCAGAAGATTCCCCTTATATTCCAGGAACGAAAGGCACGGGGAGAGAAAGATTTGTAAATTCTAGGGGCCTGGAAGCCATGAAGCCAGGCATGAAAACCTGTGCTACTAGAGTTATGTAGGGAGAAAGTTCTGGAAGAGGAAGTCAGAGAGGTGGAGGAGGTAAAACCACAGCCTCTGAAGGCCAGGAGGACAATATCTGAAGGCAATGGGCTTAAATAGGAGGATTGAAAGGGAAGAAGGAGGGGATCTGATCTAAGATGCAGACTCTGGAGGCTGGCCAGGAATTGGCCTGGAGGAGGCAAAGTGCATGGAGGAAGATCTTTTCAGAAATAAGCATAGAGGGCCCCCCTCAGCTCAAGCCCTGCTGCCTGTGGCGGCAGCTCCAGCTCCTGGCCTTGGAGCTCGTGCAAACCTCTCTGCTCAATGGGCAGGAGTCTCTCCCAGCCCAGGCATCCCCGCTCCTTTGTTGCACATATATACAGGTGGCGTCTTCCTTTGAGAGGCAGAGGGGAAGCCGCGCTTTCCGTGACCGACCAGCTGCCACAGCCGCTGGGGCGAGGCAGGAAGTTCCGCCCCAAAGTCCAGGGTGAGCAGGCGGTGGGTGGTCACACTTGCGTGGCTGCGCGGACAGGTCTCAGGCCCCCCCCTGCAGAGATGACTGGTCTGGGGTCCAAGGCCTAGAAGAGAGGAGGAGTGGGACGACCTTAGGAGCTTCCCCACAGCTACCCACCCCAGCCCAACATTCCCAGGCGTTACTGGCCTCCAGTTTCAAGGGGAAGAGACTGACGGCCCTAGAGGACAGTGCAACAGGCCAGGTGTGATGTGGAAGAAGAAACCCCAGCCCAGTTTGGGGGGCAAACAGAGGTTTCGCCAACCAGTATGGAAAGGAATGAGATCCCACACAAATAAATGAACTTGAATTAAGACCTCCTCCTTGGGCAGGGGAGTAGGGGTTCCCTTCCTTAAATAGAACAGTTCGGTGGGAGGTTCTGTCCATCAGTTACACATTATAGCAAAGGGTAATGACTCATCGACTTTGAGAAGGTGAAGCGGAGGGACTAGAATCCACACCGTGGTGGTGCTCTCAAGGAAGAGCCCCCTCGGCCGCCTGCCCTTCCTGGGCTTCGGGGCACCCAGGCTCACTCGGTGGGTCTTGGTGGGGGTGGGGTCTTCCAGCGGGGCTTTGAGGGGCAGAGGTGGCGGGGTCTGCACTGGGATAACACTCTGTGTCTTCTTTCCTGGCGGGAACACCGGTGTCGAGGCTGGAGGGGGCTTCTTTTTCTTAAGCGCCTCACCTGGGAAAGGGGGAGCAAGAGAAAAGCACGTCATTGGCTGTTCCAAGAGGCCAGCCCAGCCAATGGCAAGCGGAACTGTTCCAAGAGGCGGAACCTTACTCTGATTGGCTGAGGTGGAGTTAAAAACGCGGGATGGAGGGGCTGTGACTGTGCTGATTGGCCCAGCCAAGGCCCAATGGCCTCCTAGGAGCCCTCCAACATGGCCCCTCACTCACCCCGAGAGCGGCACAGGCAGCAGACGCACAGGATGACAAGTCCCACCACGAGCGCCAGGCCCAGCAGGGAGCCCAGGACGATGCCCGCGATGGCCCCGGGACTCAGGGTGGGTCCTGGAGAAGATAGGGAAAGTGGATGAGGGCTCTGGAACCGGGGCTGGACCCAGGTTTCCCAAGCCCCGGCCCGAATCCCCTCAGAGCCTAAGAATCTCAAATCTCTTAATATTTGCTGAGTGACTGTGGTGTGCCTAGCAGGTCGTGAAGACCCAGGAGTGGGCAGAGCGGGCAAGACAATACCCCGGCAGGGAGATCAGATATGAGTGTGCAAATAACAAAATCATCGATAGTGCTAAGAAGATAAAAAGAAGTGCGACGATAGAACTAAAGGGAGAAGGGGAGACATTTAGGAAGCATGGTGTAGGGAGGTACCTGAGAAAATAACTTCTGAGACCGGGATGGAGAAATAAGGAGCCAGGCACGCCAAGCCCAGGGGGAAGAGATTCCAAAGAGGAACAGAAAATGCAATGGCTCAGAGGTAGGAAAGAGTTCTTGTTCAACAATGGCCACTGTGAGTGAAGGACATGGAAGGGGGAAGTGGCGTGTGAAGGTTCAGGGGTTCATGGAGCGGCTCAGAGGTAGGAAAGAGTTCTTGTTCAACAAAGGCCAGTGTGAATGAAGGACACGGAAGGGGGGGAAGTGGCATGTGAAGGTTCAGGGGTTCATGGAGCCTTGGGAGGTTGTAGGAATTCACGGAAAGATTTTTTTTTTCTTGAGACTAGGTCTCGCTATTTTTGCCCGTGGAGGCTCTCGCTGCCCAGGGTACCACAGACTCAAGCAATCCCCAGCCTCAGCTTCCCAGGTAGCTGGGATGACAGGTGCGCACCACCACGCCCAGCTAGTTTTTGGAACTTGGTCTCACTACCGGCCCCAGGCGGAACTCAAACCACGATCCCTAGCCCCTGCCACTTCATAGGCTGAAGCTTACAGGCACGAGCCACCGTGTCCGGCCTCACAGAAAGATTTTAAGGAGGAACAGTAGCACTTTGGTTTCTGCCTGGATGATGAGCTAGAGAAAGGCAGAGGGAGCATGGGAAGACCAGATTAATGGCTCTCGCTGTCTGGGCCAGAGGGAGCTGGCGTGCTGACCAAGGAGTGGAGGGGAGACAGAAAACAGCAGCTGTATTAGGGGAGCACTGGAAGGAAATGGATGAGACCTGAGAGTGGGGTGTGGTGGTGGGTTGAGCATGTGGGTGGGGCAACTTGCCAAGTTGGGGGTGAATGGAGAGTCAGCGGAGCAGGGAAGGGGGTGCAGCTGGGGGGCATCAAAAAACCTTTTGGACATGTGAAGTGTGAGATCCAGACTGAACATTGAAAGGGAAGGGCACGGCGTTCAGAGATGGGCCTCATCTGAGTGTTAGTGATATTCTAGGCAAGAAGAGTGGACAAGGCCTCAGCCGGGAGACATTTCATGGTCCTTTGTCATGTCAGCCCCATAAAACTGATAGAGGAGAAGGTGGACCCCACAAATAGACAGAAGCCGGCAGCCCAGAGCAGACTCCTCCCCCACCTCACTCACCGGCCCGGTAGGTGCGGGTTTGTGATGGGGTCCCTGGCCACCTTCCCAAGGTGGGCAGGATGCGAAAGGCCCAGGTCCCTGCGCTCTGAGGAGGCAGGGGCACCACGGCCGACCGTTCCTGTGGCCCCAGCATGAGCAGCGAGACCCAATCCGTCTGGGTGGTGGTTCTACCCTGGTCAGGCCCCTGTCGCCGAGTCTGGATCTCAAAGCCACTGATCAGGGCCCCGCGTTCCACGTCCCAAGTCAGCACCGCTGCATCCCGGGCTCTCTGCAGCCTCCACGAGGAGATGGAGGGTCCTGGGGAATGAAAGAAGGGAGGCTAGATTTGTGGGTCCTAGGGCGCCGTGGGCCTGGGTTACTAGATCTGGGGACACTTCTGGGTCCAGGAGAGGGAGGAGGAGGTGTTAAGTTTCTGGACTCCTGATCTGAGGGAGGAGGCTGGGGGCTGGACTACCAGATCGGGGCAGCTGAGGCCTTGGGCTTCAGCTTGAGGGAGGAGAAGTCTGGACTCCATACTACTGATTTGTGGACCTGGACTTTGGGGTCTGGGAAAGGACAGGGCTCACCAGTGAGGGTAATTTGGTTTCCGCCAGAACCCAGCGCCCCGCTGCACAGCACAGAGTAATTCCCCAGGTCCCAGTCCAGGGAGAAGTTGCCAATGAGGAGCCTCCGCCCGTCAGGGCTGAGTCGCAGGCGAGCTCCACCTCCTGGAGCCAGGGGCCGCCTTTCCCGGGCCCAGGATGCTCTGGAAGGTGGGAAACAGCCAGAGGCCTCCAGGGCCACCTCGGCCTCCCCAGACCTTGTCTCTTGAACCACAGGAAGCAGCAGCACCTCCCTGGGGGCTTCTGTAGGTGGAAGGATGGGGGAAGAAGTTCAGGACTGGCCCAGAGGCCATCAAGAAGCCCTGCCCTCCAGCAACAGACAGCAGGGAATCCAGCCCACTGGGTAGAGCTTTCCCTTCCTCCCTCTCTCCTCCCCGTCCCTCCCCCCCTCATCTAATTCTCTTAGCCAGGACTTGAATAGCTAGTGTAGTTCTGGTTCTGGGCTGGGAAACTCACATTATCCTCCACCACTGACTTTTCTGAACACGTAGGGAGCTGCCAGATCTCTTCCCGGATCCAGAAAAGATTTATGTTCCTGCCTCTGATTGAGTGACAGGAAAACCCTCCATTCTTCTGTAGCGTTAAAGCAAAGGGCCATCCCTTTTCCTGGAGTTAGGCAGCCCTTTGTTCGGTTCCTATCTAGAAGAGCGAAGACACCCTCTCACGAAACAGGAAAAGGCCCCACCGGCTCTCACCCGGGGTGACGGTGCAGCTGCGGGTGGTCACCAGGTGGCGGGCGAGGCAGGTGACTGGGATGCCGCTGAGCCGGGGGTGGGCGGGGACAGCGACCAGCAGCTCCGAGCGCTCGGGCCCCGCGCGGATGCCTTCGGGGAGACCCTGGAACTGCAGAGAGGCGGCGGGGACCCCGCCGAGCCACGAGCAGCGGAAGCGGAGGCTGCGGTCCCCGGGACCCCCTTCGACTGAGCACTGTGGAGATCCAGGGGGCAGATCTGTAAAGCGAGAGATCGAGGAGTCTATCTCGCCCCTTTCTCCTCTACCCCTCCTCTCGGCGCGAGCATCCCCGCCCCTCTTCACCTAGCCCCGCCCCTTGCGACGGGCCCGCCCTTTTAGGGTCTCCCAGTCCCTCGCGGACCCCGCCCTGCAGCGGCCCCGCTCCTTTTGGGGGGCTCCCGGTCGCTTGGTGGTCCCGCCCCCTTCGGGCTTCCAGTTCTTACCGAGCCCGCCCCTTTGCTATGGCCCCGCCCCTTTGTAGCTCAGTCCCATGCTGGCCCCCACGGGCCCCGCCCCCACGGCCCCGCCCCCACTGGCCTCGCCCCCACGGGCCTCGCCCCTGCGCGCTCACCCGCCACAGTGAGGTTGAGCACCGAGCGGCGGCGGCTGCCGGTGCGCGGGTTGGCGGCGAGGCAGGCGTAGGCGCCCCCGTGGCCCGGCCGCACCGCGGGCAGCAGGAGGCGCGGGCCGGCAGGCACTGCGACCTCGGCCGGGTCGGCCAGGCTCCAGGCGATGTCGGCCGGTGGCCGCGAGGCGGCGGTGCAGCGCAAGGTCACGTTGCTGCCCGCAGAGACATAGAGGGCGGGGGCGGCGTCGCGGTCCGAGGAGACTGTGATGACCGGCGGGTCCGGGCCGTCTGGGGGGGGGGAGGAAGGGTCAGAACCGCCAAGCCGGGGTCACGGGACCCCGAAGCTGGCCTCAGCCCCGGGCCGCGAAGCCTGGGCCCGGACCCCGCCGCGGACCCAAGGGAGACCACTCACAGAAGACGCTGACGTCAGCCGCGGCCTCCGAGAGGCCGAAGGGGCTCCGGACACGGCACGTGTACCGGGCGTGGTCTCCACGCACCGGACGCACGATGAGCAGCTGGTCACCCTCCGTGCGGATCCGGGGCTGTGCGGCTCCGTCGGGGTCCGCAGCCTCCAGGACGCGTCCGTCCTGGCTCCAGCTCAGCTCCCCGCGACCCGGACCCCAGCCCAGGCAGCGCAGTCGCAGCTCTGCCGCCCCCTCCTCCGTCTCCGGGTTCTGAGGCTCCACAGACAGCTTGGGCAGGGGCTCTGGCAGAGGGGCGCGCTCAGGACCCTGGCCCAGCCCTCTCCTCCCGTATGTCCAGACCTCCAAGCCCCTCCTCGCCCAGGCTCTCCCGCCCCCAGCAGAGACCTGCTGTTCTCCCTGAACAGGAGCCTGTGTACAGCTCCTCCTTGGCCCCTCCCTTCTTCATCTTCCCTAGATTCTAGTGGTCTCCCGCTCCCCAGTCCCTTCTTTTGGGGAGGAGACACCCCCAGAACAGCAGTGACCTGCCGCTGTCCTGTCAGGGTTCCCCCATATACACCACACCCCGGGCCTGAGAGCCCACTCACCGTACACTTGCACTGTGAACTCCTGGACCTGCCTGGAGACCCCAGCCCGGATGACCTCAACCGTGTAGATGCCCGCATCGAGTAGCTGGGCAGAAGCCAGTTCCAGACCCCCATGGGTTTGGTCAAATCGCAGGCGGTCTTGGTGAGCTGGGTCCAGGCTGATCAGAGGTGCCCCTGGCCCCAAGCCCCCAGCTGCCAGCACCTTGGAGCCCCGGCGCCAGACCACCAGAGGGGCTGGAGGGCCAGGGCTGGGAACTGGAGCCAGGGGGAACCGGATGGTGCTCCCCACCAGCACAGCCAGAGGCCCCCCAACTTGCTGGGGGAAGCTTGGCTCCGGGACGAATTCCACAGGAACTTTGACTCCAGGGTCCTGGGAAGGGAATTCAAATTCCCTATCCTGGGAGGATAACTCTGAGCTATAAACGGAGAACTCAGGATCCAGGGCTGGCGGAGAAATGCCTGAAGCTGGGGTCTTTGCGGAGAAGGGGGGCTCCAGGTCTTTGGCAGGAACTTGAGAGTCTGCGAGGTCGGCGAATGTTTCCGAGCCAGGCCTTTCCAAGATGGTGGGGTCCAGGCTGAGAATTCGATCCTCTGCAGAGATGTTGGGCCAGTGAGATCCGGGCGTGTTGTCCGAGTTTGGGCTGGTGGGAGACCCCTGGGAATGGGGGGTGTCATCAGGCGCTTCTGAGTCTAGAGGCTGACTCAGAAATCCCCAGCTGGGGGGTCCCATGGAAGGAGCATTCGAGCCCAGCCCTGGGGCGAAACTGTCTGAGCTCCTGGAGAAGTTGTTTCGCTGAACTTCAGAGGAGGCTGTGTGCACTGGGACCCCAGCTCGGGAGGCTGCAGAGGAAAGGAGGGGAGGGCATTGTGGGGGCTTCTGAGAAGGGTTGGGTGGTGGGGGCGGGGGCTGTGCAGAAGACTCACCTAGGAGCAGGAAGAGCAGCAGCGCCCGTGAGGTGTCCATGGTGCTGGCTGCACCTGTGGACACTGGAGAATGGGACCAGCACCCTTCCCTCCCGGGTCTGACGAGTCCAACAGGACTGGTAGCTTCTTGGGCGGAGAAGGGAACTAGACCCAGTAGGAGGAGCCAGGATCCCCCACCTCCATCTAGTGGCTGAGCAGCTGACCTCACCCCACTTGTCTTCATCTGCTGGTCCCATCTGTGGGGAGACCCAACTTGATCCCTGTCCAGGGGGGAGATGTTGGGATGTGAGTCTCATCTGGAAATGAGGTAGCAAACCCGCAGGAGGCAAGTCCAGGAAGGCTTCCTGGAGACAGGTGTGGTGACCTTCCAGAGCCCCCCATCTGTGGTAGTCTTGGCCTCAGCTCAGGCTTTCTCCTCTGTAGCCTCCAGGTCTGGGTTACCCCCTTTCAAGCCTCCCCCCTCAGCTAACCAAGTCTTACCCTGCTCTTCCTCTGCTCCAAATCTGCCCATGGCTCCCTATTACCCTTGGAACCAAGTCTCGAATGTCCATCTCCTACCCAGTCATTCTCCCCTAACACTCAGATCCATTTCTCCTTGCCCCCCAGCCCTGCACACCCTGTACCCCACTAACCTCAGCATCTTCTAACCTGACCCTCCTCCTGGATTTCCCAGCTCCCAAGCAGCACTGGAGGTGCTGGGAACCTTCCTCCTTCCCTGTCTCCAGCTGTCAATCACCAAATCCAGTCCCCTTTCCCCAGTCCCTCTGTACTGTCCCTCCTCCC
>PVHY01021521.1:0-23776 GCA_004024945.1 Uropsilus gracilis
AGCACAATTAAATTTGACTTTATCTAAAAGAAGAAACTGACTCAGGAATTTTACTATATGTGGTAAATCCAATTTAAACATTGAGTCCTCCAACAAGTAGTCATAACCAAATGAAGACATAAAGAAAAAGTGGTTTTCAAACTTGAAATGTTTCTTACTTCTTGTATTCTTGGTAATTATTTTCTAATTAGGCTTTATGGACTTCAGTTTTATTTTAAAAGTGAAGCAGTTTTCCCCCAAGGTCTACATGAATAATATATGATTCAAATCTAGAGTATCGGAACACAAGCAAAATTTTGATACAGCAAATTCTTAGGAACAAATATTAATTATTGAACACTGAAGAGCATTTTCTTCTTTTTCTTAGAGTTTTACATGCAATCCTGGAGAAGTTAGCTTAACCATAGGCATTTATTAGATTGGAAAAATAACCGTTAGCACCACATTGCATTGAAAATCTTTCTTGAAATATTTAAACATTATAACTAATGTGTATTAAATTTTTCTTTTCCTTGACTTCATTTGTAACACCAAAAGCAATTAAACTATACTTAAAATTCAAAAAACATTAATAATTTGTAATCATGACCAGGGAAACATGAATAGCCAGGGCTAGGAATAAATGATTGACAAATATTATCTAATGAAAAGAATATTTGAATTAAAGCTTGATTTTAGAAGTAAGACTATATTTATTTAATTTAGTTTTTCTACCAAGACAGAAGAGGATGTGTCAAATGTTGTATTTGACAATAAGATGCTGTGACTTAGAATGGTAAAAAATTCTCTTTAAATACTATTAATGTTCAGCAAAGTGAGCTCAAAACTCAGAGAATAATATAGATACTGTTTTTCCCAACACTATTACTTGTTTTCCTTCCTTAATTTTGTTTTTTCCCATGTCACACTTCATTATCAGCATATACTTTTTGCTAAGATGCAATGTATTATTAACATGAGTTTCAAATTAAACTCTCAATTATTTAAAATCTTTAAATATTTAACTTGTGATAGTGATATAAAAAAATTGACAGGCATTTTCAGAATGGCACACCTGGGTTAAATTGTGTCTATTCACCAAAATGTAGCCACTTTAATATATAGTCTTTCACATGAAAGACCACAAAGTAAATGTTGTTGTGCATACTAATCATTTTTTTAAAATAATGATTATTTGAGCTACTTGTTGAAGCATATCTTTAAAAAAATCAACAACTTTAATTGTCGTTAATGAACAAAAATTAGGTTATGATTTAATATAATTGTTGTAGAGAGACACGGGAATATGGAGGGTCCTAAATACTATCAGGGTATATTTCTGCCGGGCCTGGTGGTGTTAGGAATAACTCTTCCTCATAGTTCTAGACATAAGCAAATGTATCACATCATCAGCTATTATCTTGCAGTTATCTCCCTCCTCACGGGCTGAAGATTCCACAACCTATCAGTTAAGGGTATTATACTTTAAAAATTGGAACTTTCCTCACTCCAACTCCTTTTCATATATATATTTTTTAAAGACCATACTATTTAAAAAATATTTGACACATTCTGAGGTCACTGTTTTTAATTAAAATTGATGGCACTATAAAATAAGTACATAAAATTGCATAGTCATATATAATAATAATACCTATATAATAGTAATTATATATAATAATAATAATAATAAACTTAGGACCTCCAGAAAATTTATTTTCATAAAGCTAGGCATTTATTTTACAGTTCATTATCATTAATTTACCCAATGTAAATAAATTATCTAGACCTCTCAATATTATATAAAGAGCTTTTCTCAATGACATACAATTTTTTCCAAGATACAGTTCATTTCCACTTGTGTCCTTTCAAGATATTATAAGGCAATAATTATTTGTGGTCTTTTTTCCCCCATCTTTTTTTTTTCTTCCCTTTCCTACTTACCCATGACCCATTCCCTCCCAGATCTTCAGATCAGCTCCCAGATGATCAGCTTTAAAGAGTTGGTCTTAAACTTTGTCTTTTGTTGGAGACTTTGTTTGTTTGTTTGCTTGTTTGCATTTCTCTGTATTCTCTTCTCTTACAGCACTAATTCCATTCATAGAAGTTTCACATCTTCAAGAATACAAATCCTAATACTATACTATCCACGGGGGGCTAAGAGATCAATTTATGAATTTGAAGCAGACCATTCAATTCAGTTCATAATGCTGCACTTTGAAAGCATATGTGTTGGCTGTTATGTGAAAATGATTATTATTATTTTTTTGTATTATGGATACTCCTAAGAGAACATTATGCTTCAAAACAGAGCAACTAAAGGGAAATGTATCGTTCTACTACTTCTCAGTTTTATTGTTCATTTCTATAGTCAATTTGTCTTTTCTTTTCCCATACAATATTTCATCAGTCTAAAATGACCAAATATTCTTATTTCCAGATATATAAAGTCTGCTATCAAGTTCTCTTTCAAATACTCCAATCTTTGAATCACGATGTTCCTCAGCCCTTCAACTTAAACAGAGCTCTTCATCTTAAAAATGGTAGAGAGCTAATTTTAATTCAAATAGAGCTAATTCTTGGGAAACAGTTCATTATTGTTGTATGTTATTTCCTCAGCAGTTGCATTATTGTATATATTTGCATTATTTTCGTAGTGATACAATGTGTTCTGTAATGAAAGAGACTAGGTTTTATAGCTTTAGTTTATAAAAATTGAAAACTTTTTATTAAAATCACTTGTTTAAAAACATCAACAACCAAAACTGTGCTAATAAGCACTCTTCTTGGTACCTGCGATGTAACACAGGTGATAGAAAAAAACGTTCTGCATCAGTACTTCTTACATGATATGGCTTCAGGTTTAATCACATTTTCATTTATTTAACATCTATCGCCCCACATTTTATAAGTAAAGTGTAGCAGTAGATGCTCTTTAATTTATCAATGTAATATTGGTAATCTGAGAAGCAATTATCACTACCTTTGAGATGTTTAAGAACATTTCCTGAGAGAAATGTTTGGGAGAAAAACTAGACTCAGAAAAAAAATAAATAAATGAGAAGAAATAACAAATTATTATTTTAATTGAGATCCTTCTGGGAAAAATTGGTTTTTACCTGAAACACATTTTCTAAATATTGTATATCTTAAAACATTCAAATATATCATTGTAGTATATTATAGGTGGGTGGTGGTAGATGTAATCCATCTGGACAGAAAGAAAGAAACAATAGTCAAAATAATGCTGAATATATTCATTAAAATGATTCTTATAAATAGGATGTTAAAAGTAATAATAGCTGGTAAAATATAAAATAGTTACTCCCTTTGCTTCAATTTTTGATAATATTTTCTATATTATAGACTGTGCTATTTGCAAACAAACATAGGACAATATTACGGTTATAAAATTTACAAGTATATTTGTTCAGTTTTAGAAAGGTAGTCACGCTTTTTTTATGTAGTGATGTCTTTTATAACTAACTGATATCTTGTAGATTTGAAGTGAAAGGACTGAATTAAAATTTTAATGAAAAACTTAATTTCTTATTTTAAATGTGATTTTAATTTATTGATCTATTTTTATTCCCATGTGTAGTACAAGATACTAATACACATAAAAATTGCTGGTTATATGAAATCTAGATCACATTGATTCTATAATTTCTTCTTTTATTAACTTTGTTTTATATTTTTCCCTTATCAGGTTTATTGAGGTAAAGTATATTTACATAATTTTATATGCCTTGGGGCTAATAGGTTAAAACCTCTACAATATTTCTTTAAAGGGAAAGCCGTAGTTATTGTATTATTCAATGGACTTCAATAATACATAAACTTATATGGCAAGTAACAATATATGAATACACTGGTCCTTGTTCTTATCACAGTATATTATATTTATACAAAGTAGCATAAATTCTGGAACATGCATAACTGAAGGTAAAATGGGTCATTTTCTGGAAAAGGTAGCAAAATATCTTTGTCATTCTGAAAAGCAGAATATCAAAGATAAAGCCTTATGTTCAGGCCTCAGGCTAACTTCCTTGGAGTATGGGAAGGGTCACGGTGTACAAGAGAAAGAACATTCCAGCCAGGAGAGAAAGTAAGGGAAGAATTGTAACAGGGGAAGCCTTGAAGATTAATTGTCATCTGGGGTGTCAACATGATGAACATATGGCAGAGATGTCAAAATACCATGACTGATCACTAACTGAGCTCTGTACAACTGAGAATGTACAATAATATGCTTTATTTGCCATGTTTCAATGAGGAAAAACCAAAATATCTCTATATTGAAAACAATTCTATCCCATATGGTCTAAATATCTGTCACAGAAATATAATCATGAAGAAATAAAATGGTTACTAGATGGTGTATTCAATAGTAAAACAGTCCTTCCAAATACACTATTGCATAAGTTCAGGTTTCATTGACCTTTCTATGACCAGGGTACAGAGAACTTGTTGCACTGTTTTCGGAAAACTGAAATTAAAAACATAACAGCTTTCATCCAAAGGGTCAGCAACTGGAGAGGAAATCTGAGGTGACTGAAAATAATGATCTTTGAGAGAAGATCCTCAAAGTGGACTCCTGAGGAGACTAAGCTGGCTCTCACTGAGATCTCTGTGATGGAACTCAGCAGAGAAGGTGCTTGAAGCACAAAATACACAAATGAACACCCAGATCAAATGACCTTGGGAAAGACTCACAGATAGAGGACAAAATAAGGTCCTTTTACCCCATTCTTGCCTCGTGATGTTCCATTACCACTGTGCATGGACAGAACCCCAGAGCCCTAACAGCAAAATAATCTGATATCTTGGATGCAGGCCTGGTGTCACAGTGAAGGATAAAAGAGGGAATTTTCAACTGTCAGGCAATAGTGAAATAACTAACACAATCCCACTTTTCAGGATTACATGAGTCTGAGTTTGAGTTAACAGAATTAGTATTAGTATATTTAAAAACGAGTTATCTAACCCATGAAATTCTGCAAGTTGTGTCTGGAAACCTCCACCACCTGAATTGTCAAAGTTCTACAGATCTCCACTTGTTTAAGATGGTTAATTTGGGGAGCTCTTCTCTTTTTAAAATTCTGTGATAATATAATTTGCACATGTGTGCTAGTGAACTATTTCATATAAACTGTTGATAGGAGCAAATATATTTTGCAAGTAAACACAAATAGAAACAGACATGTTTCCAGGAAGTAGCTCTGACTGCAGTTTTACAGGGTTGCATTTCAGTCCTGGCTACAGTCATGTGAAGTTAAGAAAAATACTTGACTCTTTGATAATCAAGCACCTTTGATAACTACAGTTACCTTGCAAATAAACTATAACATTAAATGCAATTACTATGAAGGACATACTACAATCTTAAACTGCAGTAATCATATAATAAAACAAAGCTCTAAGTGTGATGCTAGCAGTGATTTTAAGATAATATTGAATAAACTCTAAACCCTTGAAATTTGTAAGGTGATGAAGCAACATTACAGTTAATGATCTACTCCTGTATAACATTATGAAAGTTTAATATGAAACATATAATTTAGGAAAACACAGGATAAATATCATTTCAAATATTTTATGCTATAAAGGCACTGCAAAATGGTGTTTGTTTGCTGTTCTTATATGATAATTTGTTGGAATCCAGTTATAGCTTACTTACATCTCCAGACAAATGTTTCATGGACTATCAAATCTCTACTTTATCATTTGTTATCTAATTCTGACAAACAAAACTTACTAACCCAAATGACTGCAATTTAATGTCATGAATATACAATGTATTTGTATCCACCAAACATGTTGTGAATATTCTAACATCCATTTATCTTCATTTAAAAATATTTATTATAATTTAAATACTGGCAATGGCATGTATGGCTTATTCACACACTATTCTGAAACTACCTATAAACATTCATTTATTTTTTAATTATTTCTAGGAGTTCCTATGTGTTGATGCTGTATTAGGGGTACATACTTTGGAATATACATCATTTTCCAGAAAAGTACAAAATCTACTAGAGGTAAATGCCAGATGTCCTGAAATAGGAAACATGCTATAACCAAGAGATTTGAAAGATTGAGCATAGATACCTGTCAGTGTGAGTTACGAGAGATATTAAAGGAAGAAGCATGCAATATAATTTTAAATTAGGTAGGAGTTCACTAAGGAAACAAAACTGGGTATAGTGAAAATGGTTTAGTAGGTGGGTTACAGAGACCAACGAGATGATGAAGCAGTAAAAGAACAATTTCTTTTTCTTTTTACTGAAAATATTACAGTGCTTTATTTTTTTTATTTTTTTAATTTATTTATAAATATATTTCACATCATTTCAGTCCCTGGGGGTCATCCACCACCTCCCCTTCCCACCAGAAGAACAATTTCTTTAGTAAAATGGAAGCCTATTTATATGCATATGTAATAGAAGGAAGGGCTCACAAAGAGCCAAGGCAGTGGAGAGAGGTGCTGGCTAAAGAGGGAAGATTCTAGTACAACTAATACATTCTCCCAGTGTCCTTTTCATTGTAACAAAACCTATTTCATATTTTCCCTTTAAATGGATATACTTTAAACTATTTTGTATTTTTTTTATGTTTTAGCAACACATTCATTGCTATAATAGTCAAAAGCATCTAAGTGTATTTTTATAATTATGCATTTTTAAAATAAATCTAGGTATTTACATTGCAAACTAAGACATTTCTTCATGATAAACTTTATTTTATCCAGACAAAATTTTATAAAAATTAAAGTGATGCAGGGATCACTTTAATTGTCAACACTGATACTACACTCTACCTTGATGTAATAGAAAATTCCAACCACCCAATACAGGCAGAATTGCTTAAGTAACCCTCACTTCTGGTTACTTACTTCATCAAACAAAAAGTAATGACCCCCTGACTCAATCACAAAGAACAAAGAGTATATGGGATAGATAGTGACAGAAAGCATTTTTAAAACAAAAGTTAGAGGTGGTAAACCAGTTGCAGTGCATGGACTGTAATTTATTAAGACTATTTCCTCTGTGACTATATTCACTATGAATATATGTACATAGTACATATTTTTGTTTTCTTCCCTATCTTACCCACTTATGTCTAATATAAGATGCATTAATAATAGTTGAATTAACTTCAGGTATTTGACTTACAGTATGTCAAGTAGAAGCATGAAGATCATCCAATACTCTTGGGAAAAGTGTTAGCATGTGATTTCTTCATCATGTTAAGTGAAACAGTGTTGTTTTTGTTTTGGACTTTAAGTGTTCTTTCTTTAATTTCTTTTTACTTTATTACTTTATATAATTTATTATTCATTGTTACTTTTCTTTGGGGGGGGGGTCGTGTTCCCCCTTTCCCCCTTTTTTTTTGTCTCCACCTCCGGTCACTCCATCTTGTCTTTCACTGCCAGTTATTGGTCAATTTTTAGTCCATTGAATTTTTCCTCTTCTTTCCTGAACCAATGTTCTTTTGCCAGGTGTTGACATGTTTTCCTGGAACACAGTGGCCTGTGCTTAGTTTCCCAGGAGTATTCTTGTAATAGAAGGAAGGGCTCACAAAGAGCCAAGGCAGTGGAGAGAGGTGCTGGCTAAAGAGGGAAGATTCTAGTACAACTAATACATTCTCCCAGTGTCCTTTTCATTGTAGCATGGGATGTACATGAGATGTACATGGGTGCCAAGCTGATAAAGGTGAACAGTGATGGTTAATTCTCTTTATCAATCAGATCAGCCCCTGTTGCCCAATTATTCAACTAAACTCTGATTTAGGTATTGCTGTGAAAATAATTTGTAGATGTGGTTAGCATCCACAACCAGCTGTCTTTATGGAAAGAGGATCATCCTTACCTAGATGGCCTTATCTTATCAGGGCTGGAGACTGAAATTCTACTTCTATTTGATGAAGAAGAAATTCTACTTCTATTTGATAGCCCCAGCTCTTGTCTTAGAATTTCCCACTTCCTTGCGAGTTTATCCTCCATCATTTTGACTTGCCAGTATTTGACTTACTTATTTCAGTAAGTCAGTTCTTGGAAGTAGATACCACAAATTATTTTAAGGAACTGATTTATATGAGTATGGAGAGACTGACTCTGTGTGTGTGTGTGTGTGTGTGTGTGTGTGTTGTGTTTATATACATGCTAGTGATTCTGAAAATCTTTAACTGGCACATCAATGCTGGCACATCTTTTCCTAAAAAGATGGGGATTTCAATTCAACCATCACAGTTAGGGAAATGCCATTGAGAGATTACTGCCACTCCTTCCTCAGAAACTCAGAACCCTTTCCACATTCAAAGATTCTTCTCAAATCTCTTTTAAAACAAGAATGCCCAGTTACAGGGAACTCTTTAATTTTAGTGATGTGTTTCTTTAGTGTTCTTCTATCTGCAAGTGCCAAGATTTTTCTTTTTGCTCATGAACTTAAGTTTGAGAAGTTCAGACCACTGGCTTATGCCCATAATGTCAGGTTTGTATTTATTTTTCTGTTTAGATTGGGCAGCTTCCATTTACCAGAGGGTTACACAAACACTGTTGTGTTCTCCACGTTTCCACATGGTGGGCAAAACAGAATTTCCTTTCTCCTTTACAGATAATATGAACTCTGACCACTACTTAGTACAGTTACCTGCCCAATGTCTCTCTGTTGTTCTTTGGAACTAATTAGAATTTGGTGTTGAACTATTTTGAAATTATATAAACATTCTCTTCCACAGAAGAATTTCAACATTGTCATTTATTTTATCTATATAAGCGTGTTCTTTCTTATTCCATTTGGTGTTTTGTCCAATGATTATCAACTCATAATTTTCTGAACAAATTATTCCAGATTTTGCCAGTGAAAGCTCTTCAGACGGACTTCAGTACTATTTTGATATATACCTATAACTCAGACTTGCTGACAAAACAATAATATTAATAATAATAATAATAATAATAATAATAATAATAATACTTTAAGTCTGAAAGTTCAGATTAATTTATAATCCCTCTGCCCCAAACATGAAATCAGATATTTTTAAAACTAATATTTAAGTGAAAGTTGCTTGCTTTCAGAGAAATTGACTCCTTTAAGTGAAAATTTCTAGAGAAACCAAAATGTAACAGATGTGTGAGAAATAAGCAGTTGATGTGATGACACTGCTTCAGGAAGATGGGGGTTAGACCAAACGCTTGAACATTATGGGTAAGCATCATCCATGTGGAAGGTCAATAGGGGTACTGCCATCTCTGTATATATGAATGGGGACCTCAGCTCTCCTCTAAGAACCTACCACTGCCTAAAACACTCTTTGACTACATAACAAAGAGGGAACTATGCTCAGAAACATACTTTTTAACTGATGCCTTTGTAAAAATTTCAGGGTAAGACCAGTGACTACCACGGGAATCAGAGGTGGGAGAGTTACCAAGGGCAGACACAGGGGGTGCACTTCGAGGGAATGAGGAGGACATCATCTTTCAAATTTTTCCTATCAACTTCTTTCTTCATGCTGCATTGTACTTCAGAAAAACTATTCATTCTACCCTCACTCCAAGGATCTTGAAGCTGAAATTCATTAAGCTGCCAGGATAATAGTGACAAACCTACCCCTTGCCCCAGATGGGCTCTGTGATAAACAACTATGTTGATCATTTCTTTTCCTGTTCATGCAATACTGGGAAGCAACGAGGAGATGCTAACTAGGATGCAGCAATGAAGCCTAGGTTTTATTATATAGGTGAGGCATGCTCACTCACAAAAACATGATAAGAATGCCCAAAGTTGATTTGAGGTTAGAGGCAGGTAAATAGATATATATTAGAGAGGTTTTCAAAATATAAATTACTAGAAAAAAATCATTGTACTCTTACCACCTAAACTAAAATAATTTCACATGCTGTTTTATTTTCTTTAATCCCTCCCCTTGCAAAGTTAAGTGTTATATATGTGCAAGTTCATGTGTGAGTTTGTTGAGATATTCATAATTCAACCATGAGCATTATATTTTATAGCTTTCTCTGGGAACTTTATAAGTATTACCTTATGTCATTACTTTCTTTTTGACATGTATAATTTTTAAATTTTAATTAAATAATTATAGTTGTTTCATAATAGAAAATAATAAAGTATGACACCAAGGTCAAAAATAATAGTCTGCTAGTACTTCTGTAGGCATATTTATGGAATCTTTCTCATTATTGCTAGATAATTTAAATTGACCCTCATCCCAAGTCAGTATGTTAATGTATCTGCAGAACAAGCTCAAATGTGTCCTAATTAGAATATGAAAGCAAAAATAAATTATATATTATGACTTGAATTAATATTCAAATTTTAATTTAATTTTAATTCAGTAAATCTACATAAAGAACAAATTATAGTATAATATTACTTATTTTAAATCTTAGAAATAACCTATTCAAACTAGCAGAATTTTTTTATATTATCATTATTTAGTTCAAAATGTTCAGGTTCTATATTGCACATGGAAATTTGGCAAGTTATAATTCATTATGAACATAAAAATAAAGGCAACTTAAGAGGTCAGCTACTCAATCCACTTAATCCATTTAGCCTCAGGAAGAAGTGACAGATAAAAATGAAAAGTTACACTAAGTTTTAAAATCCAGGAAAAAATAAACATTTTTATAGAATATTGAAACATAGTATTGGAGTTCTCAACCCAATGACAAGATCAAATGAACATGAATTAAGGAGTATTTATCTATTTTTATACAAACATGACCATAATAATAATGATAACAAAATATTAGTGATCAATAAAATCACCTTAGTAATGGAAATTTTGAGGTTTATAAAAACAGATTAAAACAATTTTAATTTTACTAAGTTTAAACATTGTAATTGTTTATGCTTATAAAGTTGCAAATGGTTTGTTTTTGAAAGATATGCCAATATCAACAATAGCATATATATTTCTTATCAATATTTATATTCATATATACAGCTATATATAATTCTCTATATTTCTACTCAAAACAAATTCTGAGAGTTTTATGTTACACATTTAAAATTTTATCAAGCTAATTTCTTGAATACTCTATAGATATAATATCTCTATAAGTTTATATAGTTATATCTTTAGGATATATATAGTACAGAAGTATAATTTTTTAGAAAGAAGGGAGCAATAACAATGAAAAAAACTTAGTGCTAAAATAATTCAGACAAGAGAATGCTAGTTTCAACAAACATAGGCAAAAAATGAATGGGCTATAAAGAAAGAAAAGCCCAGAATCAGTACTAATTGTTCATTGCAGAAGAATAATTAAGATTTTACTCTATAATATTTGAAACAGGTTCCTGGAGCAGTAGGACTTCTCTTTTGAAAACAAAAGTTAAATCCCTACTTATACCATATGCCAACAAGAACTACAAAGATGATTAGAAAATAATTGCAGCTGCTTTTCTTTTCCCATGCTGTACTTATTCCTGCTGTTTCTTAGAATTGAGTGGGGTAGAGTTTAGTGAAAATTTAAAGATTATAGGGAGCTACATCTTGATGCTACATCTCTACCATAAGCTTCATATATGTTCCCCATTTTCACGTGCTGAAATGCAACCTTTTAATGCAATGCTACTAAGAGGTGGAACCTTGGGAATAGTTACTAATAGATATGGTCAAAGTAACCTTTCTGGATGGCATTCAACCTTCATGGATCTAAGAGGAGGTTTGTGTCCTCTGTTCTGCTCTCTACCATGTTGGCAGCCTTCAACTCAGAAAAAGACTTTTCTACAGGACACAGCAGTGTTGATACCTTGTTCTTGGCAGATATAAGAAATAATTTTCTTTTGCCTATAGCCATCCTGTCCATAGATATGTAACATGCCTGTGAACTTTGCTGTGATAACCTGAACCTGCTACTACAATACTCAACAGTAAGGGTAAGTAAAAGATAATTGCATCAAAAATCAGTTATATTAAGGACTCATGTTCTTCGGGAGTGAAGACACCACAGTCTGTAGCATGAGACAGTCTCTAGTCAACCCAAGTAGTTGAATGGGTGGTGCATAAGAGAAATTATGAATGTCAAACGCAGCTTTGAAATAGAAAACTTATTGACTACGATATTTATTGATACTTTTCACACTGGTGATGGATCTCAAGTGTGTGTGTGTGTGAGTTTTTCCATGGCAGGAAATAGCACTAATTCATTCCAGTGATATGACTTCACAGTTCTTTCATCCTTGTAATAAAAAATTCCTATAATTTTCAAACTTCTAAAATATATAAAGGCATATACATACATACATACATATTTATATATGCACTCACATATCTGTGTGTAATCAGAGTTGCTGCTATGGTTTACAAAACTTAATCGAGAGTGTTGTTTTCTTTTTCATTAGATGATCTCAGAATTCTATTTTCTCTCATCATTACAGTGAAAGTTTTACAGCTACCTGGATTACTCAGTTTTATTATTCATTATTAATTCCATTCCTCTAAAGATGTTATGAGTCTCACAGCAGCTGTGAAATCTGATTTTGATTATAACTTCTCTTTTTGCTAATATATTTGGGAATGCAAAGTCTAATTTTGAAAAGTCTGAATTTGTGTTGATTGCATGTCCTTTGCTATGTACTAAGTTCCTGGGATCTGTAAAGTCTTTAGTGTTGTGTCAACCTCATTTCTTAGCAGAACTTCCATAAGGAATATAGAGATTGAATACAGCTTTAATAAATGAAACACCACATAAAGGATGACAAAGCAAAAGGATGACCAGCTTCATGGTATGGATCAAAATTGGACCTTATATGAAATAAACGAGATTTTTTAATGATTGGTCCAAAATGTATTCATTCCTTGAGATTCAAATGTTGAGAGAAAAATATCAGACTGCAAAACACAAAGTAACAGGTGGGACACTAACCTCATTATTCGCTTGTGGCCAGGAGAGGTCAGGAAAAAGAACCCAACATGAAACATTCTCCCCATTCATATCAAACTATACTGACTTCTTGAGCTCAAAGATGCTTAATGCTATTTTTCAGAAAATGTAAGGGGAAAGGAATTAGAGACAAGATTTACTTCTTTTACGATCACAGTGCAAAATAAGCCATTATATTCCTGGGAGGTTGAGTTGCACCTTACTGAAAAAAACAAAATGAAATCCTTGTCTAAACGAGTGAAATGATGCTGGTGCCCTCAACTTTGTGCAGGCATTTAGAGATAGAAAAAGTCTGACACAGAAGAGAAAGCAAATTTATCTGTTTTGAGGTAATATCTACAACATGGCCAGTACTTCTGAAAAATAGATACTGATACTGAAACTATGGTGGGTGAGTTGGGGGATCATAAGTGGTTTGCTAGAGGGCATGGTGACACACATTTAAAGAAATATGAAACTATTTCCCTAAAGTATATACTGCATTATCAACATATGTCACCTTAATAATTTTTTTAAGAAAAATTAATAATTGGATACTGGAAGTAGATCGAAATTATATTTGACTAAAGTCAATGGAAGAATGGACAGAGGGAAATTATAATGTCAGACTTACACAATACCTCCTGCTAAATATTCTGTCATTTTTGAACTTACAAAGACAAAGGACACTGGTTTGTGCCCCCATGCAAGAAAAGGCAATCATTGGATGAATAAATGTTGTTACAAAGATGTCAGAAACTCTCTTTTGGGAAACTTGATTAAGTGGCAGCCTTCAGTCCCACCCCAAGGGATAGTAGAGTAACATGTATGGGTTCACTGCTGCAGCCACTATCTTCACAACTTCGTCATTCATACTCTAGTGTTACAGTGGTAGTGATAACTACCATTGAGGAAATTGTATATTCTCTGGGGAACTGCCAGGAGTCATTCCAACTGGAAAATATGACTTAGTGCCTCCAAAACATTGTGGATTAATTGTTGGCAAGAGCAACACCACCCTTCAGGGGCTGATATTCCACCCCAGCTTTGTCAATTCTGATTACCAAGATGAGATTAAAGCCATGCTGTCTGGATGGGATTTGTACACCACCCAGAAAAATCAGTCCATAGCACAGTTAATTAGTTTGCCTTTCAACTCTGACTCAACATCCAGCCTCACATTGGGCGCCATTTGTCAGAAAGCCCATGAGGGAAGGAAGAGGAATAGGACAGATGAAATTGATAACGATCAGAGAGCAGTCAACTCACAGACCGAGAACCAGAGAGCATGTTTTGAATTGGTCTGTGAATTGAGTGGTCCTCGATCATTATCAATCTCTTCTGTCCTATTCTTCATCCTTCCCACATGGGTCTCCTGACAATTTCTGTCTCCTAATTCTCTTGTTTTGGCGTTCTCCCAATATGTGGTTACTAAAACTGAATTTTGCTCTACCTGTAACCAAAAAAATTTGATAATATAGATATTGCTAAATAGCAAATGAGAAAACAAAGATAAGCAAGAGAAGGGGAAAGGGAAATGTAAGACACTAAAGTACCATAGAATTAAGGTCTAACAAATTTGACGTTTCAGTGTATTACTCACTACTACAAAAAAAGAAAATATCTAATTTGTCTAGAAAAGCAGCATCTAACTTCATGTTGTAAATAAGAAATTCACCTAAAATATATAATGGTCTTAATGTGTCAAAAATAATAGATTAAAATAAAAGTGAAACAGAAGACCTGATTTTGATATGAGATGAAATAGCAATAATGCCAAAATATTTTTTAAGAAGGCAAAGAGGGAAATGTTGATGCAACAATTCAAAATAAAAATATAATGATCATTTCTATGTAGGTAACATAAAAGAATGACAACTTTCATTAAGCAGAAACTAAGGAAATATTTATATAGACTCACAGCTAGAAAGTGAAGTAAAATGTTGACACACCTTCAGATCTCACAGATGAGTATAAATCGCTAAGATTTGTACACTATAGTTACTATAAGTATATCATATTTTAGATGTATAAATGGATGGATGGGAGGGAGAGTGGGAGAGCAGCCACTTGGAGGATAGATTCTGAATATCAGATTACAGACATATGTTTAAGAGTGAGTTTTTTTATAGTTTTTGATTGGATTATATAGAGACCATGTTCTCAAAAATAGGAGTGATGTGGCTTTCACTAAAAGGCAAGTCAAGAAAACAGTAAATATTAATGTTATTCACCTCAGAAGTTAAAATAAATTGAAAGCAAAAATGAGTCTTTCCCCATTGTTTTAGATAATCATGAATAAAGTTGTATAGACTTTCCTCAAATGTCTGGTTATAAAACAAAGTTGTGTTTATGGTCCCTGTTCATAAATTTCCCTGTAAAGAGGTACTGTAAATATCCGTGTAAAGAGTCAGTGATATTGGGGAGTGGCTAGGTGTCAGGGAAGACACCTGAGCTAAAGGTACTGCACATTCAAGACTGTTGATCTTCAAGGTGGGGTGTGCTTCATCCATGAAGACTCTGATCCTATAAAACCACTGAAGCAGGTCCTATTGAGGAACAGGAGATAGCACCAGATGTTACCATGAAGTTTTGCATCCTGTTTCCAGTAGAAGTGCCTGACAAAGACTCTAGAAATCTGTTGCAATTCCAAGGGATAGAGGACAGCTCAGAAGATGCCTAGCCCCTGTAAGTCAAAGGCATCTCTGTCCTGTTTATATATAACTGTCACTCTCCCCACTATGCACACTACTTTGAGAATTACTTGTGAACACATCCTATTGCCATCCATTGACTATCTTTCAGTTCCCGATCTGAAATTTCCAGGTTACTGTTTTTACCAAGCTTCGCCACAATCTGCAAGAGTCATATCTTACCGAAAAACAATTGATTAAACTGCTGCTTCCTGAAACATCCCAGTATATTTACTAATCCCTTATTTCATGGAAATACTCCCCTTCCTTCATTTAGAGAAGAGAGAGGAAGGTACATGATATATTTCTTAATTCTCTTCCTCTTTATTGTTGGAAAAATCACAAATTACAATCTGGTTAACTCACATTTTCATTTGTGGAAGAATTATAAAAAATGATTCATTTTCTTCCTTTACCAATCACGTGTTTAGAGTACAAATAAACAAGCTCTGGATACTGCTTTAAATTTTATTTTGAAGTTCTCATGATTATTTTTTTGTATAAAAGCTCCAGGTTTTCAAGAATTAAGTATCCCCTAATGTGAAAGGGTACTTTTACATTTTGCAATTGTGTAAGTAACCTTTCAAAACTGTAATTCGGAGAATGGGCCATTGATGTTAACTGAGTGTACTTTGTTTATGTGAACTTAAACAAACATCTAAATAATATATGAAATGTCACAGATTTTATTCATGGCACACATGGCAATAATCTTTAAGAATGTGTTATAATTACACACCTCATGAGAAAATAGGCATTTGTGGTAAACACAGCAGTGTCAACCCATACTTGGAAAATGTCCTGTATATCATGTCCCCATTATATTTTTGTGACAGGTGAAAAATAAGTAATAAACAAAAAAAGCTGATAAGGTCACACACTTGTAAAACTGTTTTCAGTTTGAGATGCATCAGTATCCTAAAGATGTTGACAAATGGAAAGAACTTTGAAGAAAACTCAGATATGTGATTAAAGAGATCTGTATTTAGACTTCAAATGAGATATTAAAAGGATGTAATAATATACATCCTAGCTCCATAGTGACAAAGTAGGATGATCCAGGTCATCTGTTCTGAAATAACTAGAAGTTATAAATGACAAAGAGGCTGAAGTGCAATTTTCTGTGAATGTTCACACACATGTGTGCATACATGATGTCTTCTGGAGTAATTGGCAGTCCACGATGGCTTATTATTGATAATATTTAAATATAAATATTTACAAACTAAAATAATATCAGAAATAAATCTCCATGCAATTACCCATATATTTAATTGTCTTTTTAAGAATTTATTGATAATTCTATGATAAGAAATATCTTCACAGGCTAATTGCTATTAGAGCTACATTAAAATTATTTAATTATTATTTAGTTTGTTTTAATGAACAGAGTACAAAAATGATAAATAGTTATCTTATTCTATAATTTCACATTTATAAACCTGAAACCCTCTCTACTTCCAATCTCAGTTTCTTTCTCTTTATGATGAAGATATTGAACTCAATGTTGTAAAATCTAAGTCATCAACTTTTACAGGAAAACATTATATTATTGATTCTTGGTGATATCTCTTTGAAAGAAAAAATACCACTATGAATATAAAAACATTTTAAGTGATTTCTTAAAAAATAGAAAAATGCAATTAACTAGAAAGAACACAAAAAATGACTCAAAAAGACAGAAGCCTTTTTTAAAATTATTTCAATAAAAATATAGTTGGTATTCTATTTAAGTTGAGGTAAAACTTCAGTCTGGTACCAGGTTCTCTAGAGGTGATCATAAACATGTGTCCTGAACTCATTGAAGCTATCTTTTCATTGTCTGTGAGTCAGGGAAGAAGAAATGTGCGTATAAATGCACACACATATATGAGGTAACATGAAAACATTGGTGATTTAATAAGAATGATTCTCCTGCCTTGACTTTATGAGTCTGAGCTATTTCTAGGGTTTGTTTTGGTTTAATTTAATCAGTTTCTATATTTTGTTTTCTATTTTCCAAACATGAGTGAAACCATCCAGTATTTGTCTTTCTTCTTCTATTTCACTTAACATAATCCCCGCTAGTCCCAACCATGTTTTTGCAAATGACAAGAGTTCATCTCCTTTATAAGTACATTGCATTCTGCTATCTCTGTCTTTTATTTTTTTTAATTTTTATTTATTTATTTATTTATTTTTAAATTTTTTTATAATCAAATAGTTTATATATATATATATACATTTCATATCTTTGTAATACCGGGATTCACCCCCCCACCCTCCCTGACCATTCCCCCTCTGTCCCGCCCCCCCACCCCGAGTTGTAACCATTTGGTGTCTGTCTTTATCTTTTTAACTTGTTTCTGCTAATGTGATTTCTTTTAGGTGTGTTCATGGTTTTTGTGTGTGTGTGTGTGTGTTTTCATTTTTTTATTTTTTTGTTTGATTTTCCCTATATCCGTCATATAAGTGAGACCATCCTGTACTTCTCTCTTTTTGGCTTATTTCCGCCAATATGAGTTTTTCCAGCTCCATCCAGGTCGCTGCGAATGACATGTATTTGTCCTCCTTGATGGATGCATAGTATTCCATCGTTTATATGTACCACATTTTTTTTAGCCAATCATCCGTTTGGGGGCATTTGGTTTGTTTCCAATTAGTTATCTCTGTCTTTTAGTTGACAAATGTATGCTATTCAAAATTAAGAGGTCAATAAACAGTCTCAGTATTTATTACTCATACCTATTAGAAATATATTTATGAACAATATGTGAAAAATTTAAAAGATTATGGAATTCAAATAGGAAAACTTGTCATTTTGTGACCCTCTGATTTACTCTAATACTGATATACCCAGCATCTCCTTCTTTGCTAGTTACCTTTTTTCAATTGATTTGATGTAGTTCTACAGAAAGTTTGTCAAATATTCAGAAGCAACTTAACTTGTACGTGACTAGACATAAAGAAAGGAACGGAACATTAAATCATTTTCTTGTGAAGTATTAGAAAAAAATTCTAATTTCACAGACATTTTTGTAAGGAATCACTTAAGGAACAGTATGTTTGTAAAACATTTTAAAATAAGTAAGCAAGAAAATCTTTGTGGTAAGACTGAATTGTAAGTTTTTACTATTTTAGATGTTTGGATTCTAAAACTTAGGTATTTGAATGATTTTATTCTTAGGCGTTTAAAGTTCCAAATATACTTAGTTTTCAACATTAAAATAACATACCAAAAATATCTAATAAAAATAACACTTTCTTCTCTTGTACATTTCATTACATTAAATGTTCATTTAATGTACATTTCATTACATTAAAATGTTCTCCTCTCCAGTCTAGTTTAGTAATTGTTTTGATAGGTGATGGCATCGAGGTGGTGGTATTGCTTCTGAGTTATAGCAGCTTGAATTTGTAGAAACTGAAAGTTAGTGCTCACTATATGACTCCTAAAAATAGAAATTTGGAACAAAACCCATATTCTGGAAAGTGCCCTTATTAAGACTGAAAAATTAGGTTGGATACCCTGAACTCCAAAAAGAAAACTAAAAAGAAGATAAGACCAATTACATCCTATTATAAATTTTATGCTGAATTAGTCATAAAAATACAAATAATACATAAATTATACTAAGTGTATTCCCTCAGATTGTAAAATTGGAGACAGTTTAAAAGAGAGGAAATGATTGCCTGATTGCCTTGAATCATGCTCATGAACTAATAACCCAAGTGTAGGATTGAGATACAGGTTGAAGGGAAATCCAAGGAACATCAGTTGTAATGTTAGTGAAGAGTAGGTCCTTCTGAGCTAACCTTAATCTTTATTTATATATATATATATATATATATATATATATATATATATATATATTTCACATCATTTCAGTCCCTGTGGGTCACCCACCACCTCCCCTTCCCACCCGCTCCAGCTGGTCCCCATTCTCCCCTTGTGCAGTTTCATTTGGTTGACCATATATTAGTGAAACCATTTGGTTTCTGTCCCTTTCTATCTGGCTCTGGTGTGGATGTGGAGAGAAACTAACCTTAATTCTTTTATGACTTAAACATACCCACTGGACCCACCTTGCCCCTGGAAAGACAAAGAATGCTGCTTATGATAGTGTGAAGTTTCAAGAATAGAGGTACTTTGAGGAAATCCTGATGTTTTCTCTAACTAGGGAACTTAAAGCACTCTACATAAACTGAGAGGCAATGAATATCTCTGACATTATCTAAGGTATGCACAGATTTGGTAACATATTTGTGGAATTAAGTGCAAAAGGAAAATATGGTAACTTGCTAAAATGTGTAAAGATTCTCAAAGTTGTGGCAGCAGATCATTAAAATAGTGGGGGTTCTTTCTCAGTATGGGTCCTTTGTAACTGTGGGGGTCACAATACCCATGAAGCCAGCTCAGCATATCCACAAGGCCAGTAAAACCCCTGTGGGATCCAGTCAATCAAGTACTCTTAAGCAAAATGGGATGATACAAGGGTCTGCCTAAAGAATGCCCCACTCTCTTGTGTTTGTACTATCCAAAGTTCCAGACATTGTGTTAGAGATTAAGAAGCAAAAGAAACAGAAATCTTAAGAGACTAGACAAAACCTTTATATTTAGTTCCTCACCATATGCTAAACACAGGCTGCTAAAGAAATTATTTTTCAAAAAGAAACACAATTATTTGGTTAAATCTGAGTATTACTTCATTTGTGCAACGAACAAAATGAAGTCATTTCTACAACTGAAAACTAAAAACTTAAACCCATTCTAAATATAGTTTTTCCAATTGCAATTATATCCTTTGCTTTTTGAAGTAGAAAAAGGAAATATGTTGACTTCTGTTTTATCTGCATTGCCTTCTTCAAAGATCTGTATTACATATTCTAGAATGTTTTCTCAAAACATGTTTACTTGAAATCACCTGCTAAGGTTTTTCATTAATCATTTAACTAGATACCTTAGGTAAAATATAAATAACCATGAAAACATCCTAAATTGCTATTTTATTATTTTTCACAAACATTTACATTTTTATAATTGCACAGTGAAGGAAAATTCTGATTTTAATAGTATTCACTGCTTAGCAAAGATAGGACATAGACTTTTTCAAATAAGAAAGCCCAGAATTCCAAAGAGGAATGCTAAAAATACATAAAATAATTTAAACACCAATATTTACAGTAAAACATACACAAAACTATGAACAGAGAAAGAAGAAAAATAACAAAATCTTGTTTCAAAGCAATTTTCCCTACATGTGCTTAAGATATGTGTTAGGAATGAGATATTTTGTTACAACAAACAGTTCATTTTCCTTCAGAAATGTTCAAAGTCAAGACTAATCATAGAAAAAGAAGCAGTTAGCAAGTGAAGAGGGGTTAAATGAGTATTACTTTCAAGAATAGATGGATAGAAGCAGTTATATCATCAAAAAGAAAAAAGATTCAGTGTGAGTGATGGTGGTTGGTGACTGTGATATGACAAGGAGAAGGTAGTAACAAATGAAGGTATTTGCTGAAATTCACTTTTTATTTGACATTGTGATAAATCCTCTTTGTCTCTTTCAGAAGATTTCATATATGTCTCTCTGCACATTTTTTCAGTATATCCACATCACTATGTCCTTTTCATTTTTAGTCATTCAGTTAGCGGCATTTCCACTTAAAGTACCAATTCCAGTGATAATCTAAAATTATACTGAATTATCTTTGTTTTTTATTAACACCTTAATAAATTACAAAGATGAGGCTTTTTCCAGCAATAAGAATTATCGTTTTGCTCTTGAAATATTTAGTATGCTGTTTCCATGCTTTAAAAGTGCATGTGAGCACACGTATAAATATCAGGGTATTCTAGCTATAAAATATCAGTGTTCTCAGAAATGCTAAGTATTGATCCTATCACAAGAATATCTGTGCTGGGGCAAGTTCTGCCATAACCACATAATCTTCTATGATGACAGGTATTGTCTGTACAAAAGTATAAAGGGAAGCCAGGTTTTTCAGAAGCTGCAGAATTCTTGTCTTCAGGTCCCATGACTGTTCTCTGACCAGTATCTTGATGATTTTCTCTGAAGGGATTACCACAGACTCCACATTAATCCCCTGGCTGATGCCCCCTAAATCATAGCTACTGCTGGCTCATGGGTTTATTGAAGTCCCTCTTCTCAGAACCTCATGGAAGACATGATGATGCTTGAGAGATAATGGGCATCATGGAAGCACATGGAAAGCTTACCATATTATGCAGTCCTCAGTACCTGATACTATTTACCCTTTGAACAAATTTCCAGGTTTTACTTTGTTGAGTATCTGTAGGTCTCAGTCATCTATTTTAAGCATACAATTCCAATTTCCTTAATTTGAAAGTTTTCTTACATCATTTGGTTAATATGGGAGCTAGATAAGTGGAGCCATTTATAAGTTAACACATGGAATTTTAGAATCACTAGATAATTCTTATTGCTGAAAAAAGTCTCGTCTTTGTAATTTATCAAGGTGTTAATAAAAAAAAACAAAGATAATTCAGTGTAATTTTAGATTATCAATGGACTGGGTACTTTAAGTGGAAATGCCGCTAACTGAATGACAAAAAATGATAAGATTCACTTCGCTTAGTCTACCTATATCTAAGATATATTGAGATACAGCTGATGGGTAAGTAGCAGCATTTTTGTTTTTGTTTTTAAATGATTCAAAAACTATAGGATACTCCCTCAGGCAGGTTTGACTTCCTGTATTGTTAGTCTTTGTTTTATTTTCCAGAGTTGAAATACATATGATGTGGATTTTAAAACTAAGGGATAGTACCATTAATAACGGGTATTTTCACTGAGTTGCTTTACTATTGAGTCTATAGTTAATGAAATGTAATGCTTTTAATTATAATTGTGGGAAATAATGCAATATGAGGAGGTAGGGAATATTTCTGTCTAGAAGAAAATATATCATAAACAGAATCAAGATTTTACCTATAAAAATATGGAATCAAGATTTTACCTACAGAAAAGTGTCTAATATATTTTTAACATGCATTTAACATTAGGTCAGGTGTGTTTATAATTGATATCTTCCTAATGTAGGGACCCTCCTGTTACTATGAATGTCCTTTCTTGATCCTAGTAACATTTTTATCAATTTTTTTAATCTACTAAGAAAAGTTAGAATAACTTTTCTGTTATCTGTTAACCTGTTAGTTAATTTTTTCATGCTTTCTTTTCTTTTTTTTTTTTTTTTTTTTTTTTTTTTTTTTTTTTTTTTTTTTTTTTTTTTTTTTTTTTTTTTTTTTTTTTTTTTTTTTTTTTTTTTTTTTTTTTTTTTTTTTTTTTTTTTTTTTTGCTTTCAACTTATGCTATGTGAATCTAAAGAGTGTTTGTCTATTGTAAGAGCATATATTGGATAACTGATTACCAGATTTAATACATTTACATTCATTGTAACTGGAGATTAAGTAGTCATTTTTGTTTTCTGTCTGACATCTTTTAAAAATCCCTTCATTTCCCCATTACCACATTTCTTTCATGTTAAATAAACATTTTCTAATGTATGACTTCAATTAACTTTATCTTAGCACGTATTCTCCATTTACTTTCTTAGTGTTATCTGGGCATTGTAAATAGTGTCTTAAATTTTTAAAGTTTGGATTAATAATTTATTTCCAGTAGTATACTTCACCCTAATTCCTCTTTTGTACTATATTTCCATGCAAATTATATGTTTACACATTTAAACCCATCAACACAGTTGTATAATTATCACTTACAGCCATGGTCTTTCAAATAAAAGGAGAGATGGTAGTATTAGGAATGAAAGTAGATTTATAATGTACCAATGCTGAGATTTTCCAGAAGTCTTTAATTTTTATAAAAAATCAAGTTACTGCTCCTGTTATCCTTTTATTTCAATCCAAAGGCTGGACTTAAGAGTTCTTGTGTAAAGATCTAGAAGGGAATTCTCTTTTGAGTTCCTGGGAATGTGAGTAATTTCTACTCAAAATCTAGAATTCAAAATATAGAATTGTGGTTTTTTCTTTTGGCACATTTAATGTCATTCTATTAAATTCTTTTTTTTCCATGATTTTCATTAAGAAATCCACAATTAACGTGTATAGCACCATCTATGCAAGAGGATTCATTCTTGCTCTTTTAGGATTCTGCCTCTATTTCCTTCTTTCTCTAAATGACTGTGCAATATATAGACAGTTTTTGTGAATTACAGTGTG
>PVHY01021522.1:0-23788 GCA_004024945.1 Uropsilus gracilis
AGAGTAAGAGAAGGGAAGAAGGAAAGGAGGGAGGGAATAAGGGAGGGAGGGGAGTGAGCTCTCTCTCCTCCCATGTTTTCAAGTATATATGATATCAGATGTACTCAGCATCTGTGACATTTCATATGAAGGAATTAGAACACTTGACATTTTGAGAGCATTTTGGAGTGGCTTCATAAGATGTTTTAATTATCTGATTTTATTAGCAATTTATTTTCAATTTATTAGTCATTCTGGCAGACAGATTTCACAAGACATAACTATACAAAAATTACTCTATTACAACTGGCACTTAGATACACATTTTATTATGAATGTCTTTGCTACAATTTTCATAACACAAGTGCCAAATCTCCATAGGACATTTGGGTTTTAAAGAGCATTTGGCAACAAAAGAAATGAATCTACTTGCTAAGGTACATGGCCAACAGGTTAGAGGAGGTTTCAGACCATGTTTGGGGGACCAGACATGCATCAGACTCCCACACTTCAGTGCCTGCTACATTAATTATTCAGAAGGGGGTCCCAGGCCATTAAGGACTCACGTAGCCCATGTCTCACATCTTGGTGCAGTTTATTGAGACTCAGAAAGGGAAGTTTAAGCTTAAGATTTTTTTTTATTGCCTTGAGGTAATTTTTTTTTCTTAATTCAAAATTCTTACTGATGGCACACACACACACACACACACACACACACATATATTTTTTCCACATCATTGTATACCCAAGGTTCTCCCACCACCCACTCACCCATGAACCATCACCTTAATATCTTGTATAAGAGTTTAAGAATTTTAAATTCAGACAAGCTGGCTTACTTTTTGAAACAGATATTGGTAGTAGTCGTTTTTGATTGTCACCATGAGTTATTTCAAATCCCTTCTCTGGGCAAATGTATTTCCTCTTCCTTTTGTGCCAGTTAAATATACCACAGATGCCATAATGGATTTATCACATAATTTAATCCCATTCCAAAAATGCTTTAAAATGGAATAGATACAAGCACTCCTTGTATAGAATAGATACAGTACCCTCCAAAATTTTATTTTCTACTGACCGTGCTTAGCCCAGTATTCTACACCATCAATCTATCTGGTGATGGACCTGAGTTAAAGAGATATCACACCTCTCAGGCTACTTTGCCAGGTGAACAGAAAAAGCCTTGTCCTGGAAATTAAAAGACCTGGTTTCTGCTCCTAGCTGTGCCACTACATAGCTTTGAGATCCTCGGTGAGAGGTTCTGACTTCTCAGGCATTGTTTGCAGTGACACTTTGGGAAACTGCTGGAGCCTGCAGGTCCTCTCCCCAGAGAAATGAGCATAGAATCCTGCACAAGAATTCTGACCATAGAATTCTGGTCAAGATTCTTAAGTCTCTGCAAAAGGCCTCTTAGTACCACAGATCAGGAACTCCAGGACAAGATCGCTCAGTCTCTTCAGCACTAGCAAGCCCCTAACCTTTGCAAACCTAAGAGCAGGAGACAATGCTGAAGAATTTTCTTTCACAGAAAGAGAGATAAGGAAGAGAGGAGAGGAAAGGAGAATAAAGAAGAAAAGAAGTTTTGTTCTCAGTAAGTCAAAACACTTTAAAATTTCATCTTTATATGAATGCTTAAGTGAATTAAACACAATATAATTAAATTTCCTGCTATAAAGGCACATGTGATATAACATTTTAATTCATTTTAAAGTTATATCCTCTTGGGGACAATAAAATTACTCATATTCAATAAAACAAAGAAAGGAAAATGGAAGCAAAAAAGCATTTACCATAACTAAACAATTATCTCAAAATGTGATTAAACACTTGAAATTCTTTAATAATTGAATTAATCCTTACATTTTTTAATCATCTGGTTTCTGAGACTTGACTCTTAAATCTTTGGGGAAAATAAACCTAGTCGATATATTTTTAGTTCTACAAGAACACACCACTACCCCCATTTTTTAAAATGCAATTTTAGCAAGTCGGTCTAAGTATTCAATCTGAAAGATTTAATTAACTTTAGATGAATGTCTCAAGCCAAGCCCCAAGCAAAATAGTCTCTTACAAACATTATATAAACACTGAGCCAGAGAAGCCAGGAGCTCACAGAGGGATTAAGGGGATCCACTCCTCTAGCAAGGCACAAAGAAAGCCCCTCCCCTATCCCAGGTGCCTTGCTCAGTCTGCAAAATAAAGGTAGAAAACCTGACTCTTCTGCATTATCTGAACATCACATCTCTCTTCATTACCATCCCCAGGGCATACGGATTAGCACAAGTCTTATTTCAAGCACAGACAAGTACTTGCACTTTGTGACTCTAAATAGATGCAAATTTCTTCTTTTTCTAATTTTATTTTTTAATTGATTGCACATATATATATATTTTATATCATTGTCTACCCCAAAGTTCTCCTACCACCTTATCACCCATGAAGCATCATCTTACTCTCTTGTGCCCCCGACTTTATCCCCTTCCCCCTCTCTTGCTTTATGCTTTGCTTCTGCTGACAGTTTTAATTTTCCTTGTCCCTTTGCTTGTTTCTTTTCCGTATACCCTACATATAGGTGATATTATCCAGTATTTCTATTTATCTTTCTGACTTTAAATAAATGCAAATTTCTGGTCCAGCCACTATGGAAAACTGTGTGAAGGATCCTCAAACTACTGAAAATGGAACTCACATTTGATCCAGCAATTGCTCTTTTGGGAATCTACCCAAAGGTTACAAAAACACTAGTTCAAAAAGACACCTGTACGCAGATGTTTCTTGCAGCACTATTTACAAGAGCCAGGATATGGAAACAACCCAAATGCCCCAAAACAGACAAATGGATCAGAAAGTTGTGGTCTATATACACAATGGAATACTATTCATTAATCAAAAAAGACAAGTTTATGTCATTCACAGCAACATGGATGGAGCTAGAAGGAATCATTTTAGTGGAAATAAGCCAGAAAGAAAAAGAGAAATACTAAATGGTCTCACTTATATGAGGGATAAAGGGGAAACAAACAAATGGACAAGAATAACTTAAAACTGTCAACAGAACTAAAGCATAGAGCAAGAGAAGGGGAGGAGGGAAAAATTGGGGGAGTGATGAGCATAAGAGATTAAGATGGTTCACGAGTGATAAGGTGGTGGGAGATCCTCAGGGTAGACAATGATGTAAAATATATATATGGACAATCAATTAAAAAATAAAATTATAAAAAAATTGATAAATGAATGGATATGAATTTCAACTGGCACAGAGAAAGCTGAAGTGAAATAAAATCTAACCTACCTCAATTCACCAAGCATGCTGTCAGTTTTGCCAGAAAGTAAATATCAGAGCAGGGATGAGGGTCAAGTTTGCATATTTGATCATTATCAACTAGTAATTAATAATTATTTGTCTTCCCAAATTATTCTGTAATAAGAAAACAAGAACTTACAGCTAAAGCGAGCAACAGAAAAGTAGGTAACCAAAAATACACTTATTTCAAACAAAATTTGTGTCAAGGTTGTATACCCAAGAGGAGACATGTCAGTGATAGAAAAGTGTAAGGTAAATGATGTCTGTCTGAAGAATAGGGAGCAGTGAGGACTGTGGGAAACTAATATATTTTGTTAGCCAAAGCAAATTTGCGGATGAAAATGAATGCATAGGTCAGATGCAATTGCAGCTCTGACTTGGAGGCTTAGAGGATGGTTTCTTGAGTTTTTCCAGCTAGTGAAAGGCAGAACAAAAATTTACTTGGGACAGGGTTTGCTATGCTCCATCACTGTTACATTTTTGTAAAAGGTCAGAGAAAATCCCCTTCATAGTAGATGCCATCTTCTCCTTTCTCTTCTGTTCCTCAGAACTTACTCGACACACACCACCAGCAGACTCTGCCTCTGAAATACCATTATTGGATTGTCTTGAGCCTTCCACAAGAAGTAACAGCAACTCTATTACCTCACAAACTATCGAGGTCCCCATGAAGCCCAAACCCAATGACCTGGACAAGGGTAGGTAGGCACCTGGTGCTCACCTCATCTTTCATACACTTGCCCTCTATTCGCCACACTATTCTCTTCTAGAACGTTTTCCCACTCACTACCCAAATCCTTTGCAAGTTATTCACTATTCAGGTATCCACTCTAAAATGAGAGACATGCACCAAGCACAGTGGCGTGTGCCTTTAATCGCAGCCTATGGAGCAAGGCCAAGGCTGGGAATCGCTTGAGTCCATGGATTCAAGACCCACCTGGGACAACATAGCAAGACCTAGTCTCAAAATATAGCTGGGCGTGGTGGTGCACACCTGTCATCCCAGCTACCTGGGAGGCTGAGGCTGGGGATCACTTGCGGTTCCCCAGGCAAAAAGTGAGACCTATTATTATTTATAGTAATACTATTATTATTTATAATAATAACAAATAAATTGAGAAACATGCAAAAAGCCTTCTTCAAGCCCCTCCCACTTTCTCTTCTTGACCAGGGATGAGTAACCTTGAAGAAACTTCCTTTCACATACCAGTGATGCTTATGGCTCCCTAAATGACTTAATGACAGAGAAGGCAACCCAAGAGAGGGACTGGGGCAAAGCTGGAGAAGGACTGTTCACACAAGGAGAAATTATCCATGCCGAATATGAACCCATTTCTCTGACACATTGATCTATGAGCCACAAATCACTCCCAGAAAAAGAAAAACCAAGTCGCTTGGTTGATGGCTGAAGTGCTTCCTGTCACCCAAATCTGACACCTTGTTGTAAGAGAGAGGGGAGTCGGAGAGTACCTAAAGCTGCGGAATGAGAAGCAACATCGGGTGTCATTTTTTAAAAATTCAGCGAAGCCTGCTTGACACGCTTCATGCTCTAACATCCAGAACATTGCATCGCTGCTAATGCTCCAGCTTCATTCTCATTTTCACTGCTTATATTTTATGGTATTTAATTTCTCTCATTTTCAGATTGGCTCAGGTGCAGTCATGAAATGCTAGGTCAGGGGTAATTTTTACCCCTAATGAGCAAGCTTCAAGAAGAGCGTCTTTCCCAAAAACTAATTGTTCACCTGAAGTTCTGAGCCAGTGGTTCCTTGTTTCGAAATATTCTCATGACAACCTATCTCCTTCTGCCAAAACAGGCCTTGTTCTGGAATTTGGGCCTTCACATGGGCACGGTGCCCATTTGTGGGGCTGGGATGAACAGAGGTGCTGCAACGTTTCATCTGCCATGAATGAGATTGAGGTGTTGCATGGAGGCTTTCATCTGTGAGTTCTGCTGGAAACCTTCCTGTGCAAGAGGGAGCCTGCCAGACATTCATATCAAAACTCCACAGGCTTTCTTTAACCTTCCCTGGAAGGAGGCATAAAGGTTACAAAATAATGAGGAGCTTGGTTGAGCAGGAACCCAAGAGTCACAACCTCTTTGTTAAAATTGACAAAAGAAGTGGGAGATAAACTCCATGAGGCACAGAATCTGGGCTATTTAACCTGCCGAAGGGGAAGCTGGAAGGCAACAACATCGCAGGATTCATCCGTATGAGGGGGTATTATATTAGGCGATGCTGAGCAGCTGTTCCTGATTCCTCTGAGGACAGGTAAGAAATGGGTTTTAATAGCAGCAAAAAAAAAGAAAAAGAAAAAAGAAAAAAGGTTTGCAGGTATTGCAGCGTGCTGGAAAGAATAGACAGGAAGATTTAGAAAATCTGAATACTGATGCCTGAGCCTCCCTTAACCATTTGACTAGATAAGGTGCCTGTCTTCCTGAAAATCAGAATAACACAGCCACCTCCACACCTAGGGCCACAAGATTATGTTAGAGGGAAGAGTAATGGGAGGCACAAAATGGCATTTAGATAGTAAAAAGCATTCACAGGATGTAAAGAGTTAGTGTTTAAGGTTTGACAAACAACAGATGAGGAATTAGGGGGTATTTTCAACAGCACTGCATTTAATTCAGCTGGTGATCTCCTGGGGGAGAATATTTTCAGCCCCACACTTATGTTCATTTAGCCAAAGTCAAACCACTGAATGTGTGTAAGTGTGTCTGTGTTTGCAGACACAAAGGATACCAGAAATATCACTTCTTGCATTCCCTCTCAGAGTTGAATGTAAGTATAAAATCAAAGTAGCATCATAATAAATGTTTCAGTAGAGGAGAGGGTAAATTAGTGTATAGGTCTATTTCTGAATATTAATATTCAGAACTTTATTTTCATGGGTCTTTCTTAGCCATTGCCAAAGTCACCAAAAGATGGTATTATTTTATATCTGGAACACCCAAAGAAGCCATGAAAATACTACGATAAGTGACACAATGACAAATCATAAAATTAATGTACAAAAATTAAAACATGTTATTTGTACACTCAAAAAAAGATAGAATGGGAGAGAATGTCCATATATTATATCAAACATGAAATAAAAAACCTACATACAAACTTAATCAGAAATACCCAAATCCTACATGAGGAAAACTACAAAACACTCACTCCCTTAAGTCCCAAAGGTAGACTTGAAAAGATAAACATACATACCATGTTTTGGCTTATCAGTTTTCATGAAGGAAACATAAATTCAACAAAAACCCAA
The DNA here is from genome assembly GCA_004024945.1 of Uropsilus gracilis. Lineage (NCBI taxonomy): Eukaryota > Metazoa > Chordata > Mammalia > Eulipotyphla > Talpidae > Uropsilus > Uropsilus gracilis. The sequence goes on from PVHY01021522.1 coordinate 6,551, forward strand.
CATAAAACAACAACAGAGTTTTTTTCTGGCACTAAGCCAATTTACTACAACATTCATTTGGAAGGACAGAGAAGCAAGAATAGCCAGGGGGATATCTAAGAAAAGAAAAACAATGTAAGGAGCACACAGAACTAGCTAATGTAAAATAAAGCTTCTAATTAAAGACAGTGCAGTACTGCCACATGACAGAGAAACCAATGAAATAAAATAGAAAATTCAAACATAGACCTAATTGCACATGGAAATTTAGTATACAATAAAGGAGGCATCTCAAATCAGTGAAGAAAGATAATTAGTGCTGATAATATAACTAGCTATATTAAAAAGTTAAAGTGGATCCATTTCTCACATGACACACTATGTTAAAATCCAATGGACTAGAGATTTAAATATAAAACCTAAGGCTATACACACACCATAAGAAAACATAAGTAGATTTATCTAAAATTAGAGTGGAGTGAAATTTTTCTAATTATGGCTTAAAATCCAGAAGTAAAAAGATGAACAAACTTAGTGTCAAAATGATCAAAAACTTTTGAATAGGTCAAAACACAATGAACAAAGTAAAATACTAAATGATTAACTGAACCCAAAAAAAGTCTCTAATATTGTATCTACCTGTATGTACAATGTATAAAATAGACTGTATCATGTAAAATGTACACAAATAATGTCTATAATATATAAAATATATATCCAAGAATAAAAGTAAGGGCCCAACAATCCTGTAAGAAAAATAGGCTCGATGACATGAATGAAAATGTCAGGGTAAAAAGCAACAAAAGCCAACTCCTCTATAAATCCAGCTAAAACACTAGCAAAATTTGCCAGAATCAACTTTTTTTATAACTCTAAAAATGAACTAAAATACTGGCTGTAACTTTGGGAATGGTTATGCGGGAGGGAACCCCCATTAACATAGATGATGTTAAGCATTGATAATAGCTAGGAAAAAGGAGTTACTTGCCTGTTGCTTTAAACTGTAAATTTCAAGAAGAACATGCCAAAGCATGATGCTAGCCTTCTTTAGAATTAACAGTTTTCCTTTCAGAAAGATAGAAGGGGAGGAGGAAGGGAAACAAGGTTTTTGCAATATGGGATGATTGACAAGACTCCTTCTACATGGCCGAGGTGGCCTAGGTCCATGGCCTTAGCATGCATAAACTGAATGTGTGTGCTGAAGGAGCCTGAAGTGTTTGGGGATTTGAACTTTGTGTTGGAGTTTGTCTTATCTAGTTTGACTCAAATACTTTTGGAGAGGCCATGAGTGAGACCTAAGATAGACCTGTTGTTGGTGTGTTTGTCTTGGAGTTTTTCTACTGCCTAAAGATGAGAATACCAAAAGGTAAAAAAACAAACCATGTCTTCAACCATGTGCTTGGAAGAAGCTGAAACATGCCAAAGGAGGATAAAAGGAATGCCCTGTTTTTGCAACACTTGTTGCTAAACTCAGATTGATTGGAAGGTTATGAGGTAACTAGAGACTAAAAGGACAGTTTTGGACATTGTGGTGGGGTAACTGGGATTTTCCATGTTTATTTTGTAGCACGTGAATTGGGGTAACTGGGACTTTTATATGCTTATTTTATATGCTTATTTTATATGCTTTATTTTATATGCTTATTTAGGCAATCACTTGTTTAGTAATAAATAGTTTGATCACTTTAAGAGTTTGGTCTGGCATGGAAATTACAGCAAGGACTGCAGGCCATAAGGAACCCTTACAGAGGTAGGTTTAAATTTAAAGTTGTTCATTGGGGGGGAGACGGGGAGAGCCTGGAGTTGGGCAACCAGCAGGTATCAATGACAAAGGTAATTAGTGTGTGGTAACTTAAGGATTGATAAGGGTTCTTGCCCCGTTTGTATCAGATTAAGGTAAAGGTTTTTCTCTGGTTTAGAAAAAGCAGGCAAAAAGGATTTTTAGTTTAAAAAAAAATCTGCCTCCCTCTCCCAATAAAAGTTAATTGAAAGGAAGTGCTAAATCTCAGTAAGAACAGTAAGCTTGATAATATTTTAATGTGCCTTAGTCTCATCACCTTTCCTTCAGTGTAATGGTCACCTTGAAAATGGCAGCCACATTCTTAGGATCAGTACAAACACCAGGGAGACCTCAACTGCAAAGAACTGTCCTTAGATGATCTGTCTAGTGACTCCATTCAGGACCAGTTTACTCAACTGGAACTCATCCAACATCAAAATCACTCCCCAAAGGCCCTTGCCAAAAGTATGTTGTCTGCTGCAATGGTAACAACTGAAACAAACAATAGACTAACCAAAAACTTGAAGAAAAGGTTGGGAAATAATATGCTTTGGGGAATAAGGGCTTTGAAATGTCCAACATATTTTTGGCAATCAAAAAAGTCACACACGTAAACAAGACTGTGCACATATTCAGAAAAGACCTCAGGAGATCTTAAACTCTCATTTCCAACTTAACTCTTTAAATAATCAAAAAATGAAGGCTAAGGCAGAGTTGTAAACTACCTGTACACAAGAACCATTTGCCTGTTTTTCAAATAGTTAAGGAAATTTATATCTAATCATTAATAAGTACCCAGTATGTTCACAGAACAGAAACTTCAGTGATAACAAATGACAAAAATGAATATTTAAAATATGGTTGAGAAAATGACTTTAAAAACCCTCTATTGCTACAACAAAAAGAAACAAGAAATCTTAAGGAAGATGGAGACTCTTATTTCCAAAGTCACACATAATATCCAAAATGCTCAGTTTTTATCAAAAAAGTATGAAGCTTCTAAAGAAACAAAAAGGTATGGTTTAAATACAGGAAGAAATACCATCCATAGAAACTACCCCTGTAATTGGCCACTGAAGTTACTAGAAAAGGACTTTGAATCAGCTACTTAAAATATGCTCAATGAGTCAAAGGAAAACAATGCCTACAGAAAGGAAAATCGTGAGAGCAGTGTTCTCATCAAATTGAGAATTTCAATCAATAGAGAAATTATTTAAAGGCACCGATAGCTAAAATATATATTAAAATAAAACTTTACTACAGGATTTCAAAATAGCAGAGTCTTACAGAGAAGAATCAGAAAACTTGAAGCTAGTTCAATATCCAATCTGAGGAACAGAAAGAAAAAAGAGTAATCAAAAAGTGAAGCATCTAAGAGAACTGTGGGACCATCAAGTTTACCAACATAGGCATAATGGGAAAGCCCAAAGTAGAAGAGAGATAGGGAAGGAAAGAATATTTAGATAAATAATGACCAAAACTTCCCAAATTTAATCTTTATATTCAATAAGCCAATAAAGACCAAAGTAGGATTAACTCAAAAAGAACCAAACCAAGATACAAAACTCAAATACATCCCATCTGAAAGTTGAAGAAATGAGAATAGCTTAAATCACAGAGAATCAGGTATCTTCAATAGGACCAGTGACTTCTCATTAGAGGATGGGGCAAAGTAAGCAGTGAGATAAATAGTCCAAGTCCTGGAGGAAATGTAATAATCAACCAAGAATTCTAGCCAAGCAATCCTTCAAAAATCATGGAGAAATGAAGATATTCACAGATACACAAAAACTGGAAGAGTTGTTACCGGAGACCAGTCCTAACAAAAATACTAAAAGATGAAGGGGAAAAAAGTACTACATAGTAACTTGAATCTACATGAAAAATAAAGAACAAGAAGAAAGGAAACTACATTGGTAATATAAAGGACAGTTTTAAGATATTTTTTATTTACCACTTTCTTGTCTGATTGAAGAGCTCATGAGAGCAACCATTAAGAAAACAACTGAAAGTCTAATAATAAAAGAAAATAGAAGAAAATTTAAGTGATACACTATAAAATATTGATTTAGTACCCAAAAAAAGACAGAAACAAAATATTTAAGTCAGATAAAAAGCAAATAACAAAATGACAGCAGGAAATCCTTCCATATCAGTAATTATATTAAATGTGAATGCCTTGATCCTTAAATTAAAGGACAAGAGTTGGCAGGATGGATATAGAAAAAACATTGATCCATCTATCTGCTTTATACAAGAAACTCACTCTAGACTTAAATACAAAGGTAGAGGATGGAAAAGTATATTCCACTCAAACTAAATAAAACAGAGCTGAAATGACTAAAGCAGTATCAGACAAAATAAACTTTGAGAACAAATGTATCTCAAAAGACAAAGCCATTCATCATACAATGACATAACAGTTACTCCAGTGATAAAATATAATACTTATAAACATAAAAACATATATGCACCTAATAGCAGTATTTTAAAAAGCATGAAAAAAAGAAAAAATAGATACTTCAAAAGTAAGAGTTGAAACATTTTAAGTCAATATTCAAAAAGAACTAAGTGACTATAGTAGCAACAACAAAAATAAACCACAGACCAATATATTTTATGACTACAAATGCAAGAATCCTTAATAAAAATAACAGAAAGTAAAAACTTAAAACTGTCAGAAATGAAGCATAGAGCAGGAGAGGAGGAGGGGATAAAATCAGGAGAAGGGGCACAAGGATTAAGGTGATGGTTCATGGGTGATAAGGTGGTGGGAGAAACTCGGGATGTGTGTGTGCAATCAATTAAAAACTAAAATTAAAAAATAAAATAATAGAAAATAAACTAAATCCAACAACATACTGAAAAGATTATATACCATCACCAAGTGGAATTTATCCCAAGAATGAAACATTTGTTCAACTTTCAAAAATCAATTGTCAAAATAAATTTAAATATATATATATCAATTGTCATATCATTATGTTACCAGGATTAAAAACTAAATTTATACCCAACAATCTTTTATAATAAAAACATTCAACAAATAGGGATAAATGAGAACTTCTTCAGTTTGATAATGAACATCTATAAAAAACATGCTCCCTCATCATACATAATGGTAAAAACTTCCCCCAAGATCAGGAACAAGATAGGGATACACACTTTCATCCCTTCCATCTAACATTGAACTGGAAGTTTTAGCCATGTCAGTTAGGGAGAAAGAAAGAAAGAAAATGAAATAAAGGAATGCACATTAGAAAGGAAGAAATAAAGCTAGTTTTGCTAATAGGTAATATCATTTTATGTAGCAAATCCTAAAGAATGTACCAAAAACAAAAAATGATTAAAACTAATAAATGAGTATAACATAGTTAAAAGATACAAGACGGATAAAGAAAATCAGTTGATTGCTATACATTAATATGAAATTGAAATTAGGAAAACAACCCCATTTGTAATAACATCAAGAAAACTATAAAACATACTCAGATGGGAAACAAATAATAAAAGACTTTTAAAATATTATTGTCAAGAATTTTTAAAAAAGAACAGAATACTTAGGAATAAGCTTAACACCAAAAGGTATGAGACTTATACATTGAAAACTATAAACCATTGTTAAAAGAAAACTAAATACCACCTAAATAAATAGAAAAAATTCTGTGTTTGTGTATTGGAAGATTTAACATCCTTAAAATGGCAATATTTGCAAATTGAGTTACAAATATAGTCCCAATCAAAACTTCAGCTGCCTTTTGACAGAATAAGCAAGTTAATCTTTGAAATCCACACACAAATTATCTCAAAATGGATAAAGTATACATGTAAGAACTGAAATTATAATTGTCTAGCACCTAGAACACATAAAGAACACTTAGAACTACCAATAAAAAAACCAAAAAGAAAAAATTAATATGTGGGCAAAAGATTTGTGTAAACCTTTCTCCAAAAAAGAGAAATAACTGGCCAATATGCACATGAAAATGTCCTCAATATAGTCATTAGAGAAACACAAAGAAGAACCACAAGATACTAGTTCACTCACTAAGAAGCTATTTTTTAATGGGAAATTATAACTACTGACAAGAATGTGGAGAAATGGGAACCTTTGAGTATTACTGGTGGGAATATAAAATAGTGCAGTAGTTCCTGGAAAAATTAAAAATAGTGTTAGTATGTTACTTAGCAATGCCACTTCTAGGTATAGACCCAAGAGAATTAAAAGTATATGTTCATGCAAAAACCTGTGTGTAAAAGTTCATAGTAGCATTCTTTCTAATAGCTAAAAGATGAAAATAGTCCAAATACCCATCAACAGATGGGTTATTAAAAAATGTGGTATATCCATATGATGGAATATTATTCAACTATAAAAAAGAAATGCAGTCCTCATATAAGCTATAACATGGATGAACTGCAAAATGCTAAATGAAGGAAATCAGACATAAAAGATCACATCTTTTATGACTCCATTTATTTGCAATATCTAGACTAAGAAAATCTATAAAGATATAAAGATTAGTTATGGCCAAGGGATACGTATAAAAGAATTAAAAGTTACAGTGTTTCTTTTTGGTATGATAGAATGTTCATAAATGGGAGACAGATGTAAGTGGTCACACAACATCATGAATATACTTTAAAAAATACTGCATTCTCCATGTTAAAACACTAAAATTGTGTATTTTATACAGATAAGTTTTATCTCAACTTTAAAAAAAATAGACTGGAGATATGAAAAGATAGTTCATAGGGAAAGAAATGTGAAATGACTCTTAAATTATTGGGAAAATGTTCAATTTACTCCTAAGAGGAATGTAAAAGTTATAGCAAAGAGATTCTAGAAAGCAGGCAGTAACAGCAGCGTGGGTTTTTAGAATTTTCTTTGACAGTCTTCTAGAAATCACTCAAAGCAAAAAGGATAAAATACAAAAATTATGTGTATAGTTACCAAACCAGAAAAGGGTCCTACTGGATACAATGTACAAGGATGTCCAAGGAAATTACAAAGAGATATGGTTTGATGGCACTCATATGCTCCGACTTCTATAACTCTCAAAAATGACAAACCAAAACTTCCTTCCAATGCAAAGCCCTACTCTGAGGAGAAACTTCTGGGAGAATCCAAATTCAATTCAAATCTAGGCAAATAAGAAGAGTGACAGAATAACAAAGACAATGTCCAATTAAGACCAGGGAATGTCAATCCAGGCAATGTTTTTATCATTTCACAAGAACAACACAAGAGGGCGCTTCAAAGTCATGAGTATAAGGATGTTAATTACTTCCCATTCTACTCTTGCTCAAAAGTACAAGAAAACTCATTTCACCTAAAAATTGAGCAAAGGAATAGGATTACAGTAGGCACTGTTCAAAGTTATCATGAGAACAACAAATAATAGAACAACACTTCATGTAATGGAAATTAATTGTAACCTACTGTCATAGAAACTAAAACAAAGAATATAATAGAACCTATCAAATGGCAGCGTAATTCAAAATTAGAAAAACTGAGAAAATAGGTGGTTAGGGGAAAAGATCAAAAAAGAAAGTAAGAATACTTAAGACAGACAAAACAAAATTTTACTTCAGAAAAGAAGACTGAACAATAAAGAACATAAAAGCAAGTCATGACTTCAGAGAAATAGAGATGGTAGGCAGGAATCAAAAATAGATAATGAATATTGAGAAAAATACAAAGAAATCGGGCAAAGATTCAACGTTTGTGTAAGTTCTTGACAAAGAAAACTAAAGGAATAGAACAAAACATCCTAAAACCTGAAATTCAGTGAACTTTCCGGAAAAAAAAATTTTTTTAAACCTTGAAAGAAAAAATATATACTCAGTCAAAATTTTTAAAAATCCTTCTTGAGACTACAAACTGCATGTTGAGGGACCATACCACAGACATGGAAAAACTGACTGAGAACAACAAACAATAAATCATATTCCAGCTAAATTGTACTTTTGGAAAAGAAGAATGTTTTTGTATATCCAGAAAAAAAAAAACCACCAAGTCATTTATAAAGAAAGAAAGCAAATGTCATCAGACTTTTTAACACAGTACCTTATGCCAGAAAGTCACTGAGTAACATATTTCAGATTAACTGTAACTGTTTCTTTATGCTTAGCAAAAGTCTGGTTAGGAAGAATCAACAAGAAGGATTGCTTTGCAAAACCACACTGGAACCTAAACTCTTTCTTCTGGTGAAAAGGGTGATATCACTGCCATTACTGCTCATTAAGCTGCTTCTTTTTAACATCATTCTCTGTTCTTGCTGATATAGGAAAAACTTCCTTCACACCCCAAACTGATGTGGGAAAATACCACCAGAAGGATTCAATTTTCATTCGAGTCAGCGTTCTTAATGATCACCAAAGCAGAATATCAACAGAAAGCCAGAGATCAGGCCATAGACCATCTACATACAAACAAAACAAATGGATGAAAACATCACTCTAAGCCTTCTTGCAGACCCATGACACCTTGGGGATACGAGGTTGTGATGTACTACTTTTTCCTTCCTTACATAGAGAGAGCTGAGGAGGATTTGGTGTCATGTGACTAGAGCCAGAGTATGTATGTATTAAGCATCTCATCTTAGGTACAAACACCATCTCTCATATCTCAAAAAAAATCAGTGTAAGGCAACATGACCTCAGTTCATGTTCAGAGAGCTGCCAGGGTGAGCACCGTGTTAGGAGAGCAAGGCAGGAGGTATCACCATGTTGAGAGCACCTAGCTGCTTCTCATCTTTCCTTTCCCTGTCTGCAGAAGGCTTTCTTCCACAGGTAAAGAAACTGGCTCGCTGTGTCAGGCCTTCTCTACTTTAAAAAGGTTTCCTGAAGGTTCATTAGCAACCACAAATCTTTCTGACCCTCTCTAATTCATCCTTGTGAAAACCTTTTCTCCAAAAACAAGGTTGATTTTTGCCAGAAACACAGCAGACATGTGTAAATTAAAGGTTGCTGAAGCTGGACATCCTTTTCCATTTCAAAAGAACATATCTTTTATTTTATGACTACTGCTTTCTTATTAGGCACCATTTAAAAGAAGAGTTGTTCTTTCTTTTGAATGCAGTTGTCTCTGGAAAATCCTAGAGTTGGGGGAGGCTTGCAAGTCTATGACCAGGTGAGACTGCAATCACACCTGGCTGCTGGGCATAGATAGTCCTTGCAAGCGAAGCTTCCCTACATCACAATCACCTGAAATCGCAATTTTCCATTGACGTACTCAACTAGATGAACATAGGCGAGTCACCTGTCTGTGCCTCAGTTTTCTGAGCTGTAAAGTGGGAAGAATGATCGGATTTATCTCGTGGTACTAAGTAAACGGCACATACTAAGCACTCACTGCGTATTTTCTGCAATTATTAGGTCATGAATTCCCTGAATAGGACTGGGTCATTCTCCATGTCATGGTGCCTAGAACATGGTAGGTGCTCAAAAATTATGGGGTAACTATTTGAAGGAATGGCTACATAACAACTATTTAAATGAGCAAGTGACTGTGAGAATAAGAGGAATGCAACCTATAGAACTGCTGGGTGGAGACTGGGAACTTGCTAGATCTTTCTGGATTACGACATCCATTAGTGCTTCTATATCCAGTGCAAAAAGTGTGTGTGCATACAAATAGGGAGTGATGGGGGAACTCCAATAATATTTGTTAAGGTGGTTTTGATAAGAATGAATTTATATGGCTATTCATGCCAGAAAAATGATACTGGCAGCCCAGCTATAGCAATCTGACAGCTGTTGAAGTAGTCTGGAATCAGAGGAAACATTCTTGGAACACTCTACTTTGCCACCCAACTTCCTGTTAGAGGGTAAAGATTGTACCTTCTAAAGTGCCCTCCTCCTAAGCTGAGAGAATGGTAAAGTTCTGGGGTGGCCTAATCATAGAGACATGACTCTTGCGAAGGTTATGGGTTCTGTCTCCACTATCCCTACTGGCTCCCCTGGAGGTGAGGAAAATGTCCTGATTAGGAGTCTCTATTGAAACCCTTGCTTGCTTGCTTTGATTTTCACCTTAGGAATTAAGGGAATTAATTCCTCCCTCAGGGGAGGGATGGGCACAAGCAAAGAGGATGACCATTCACAGGTGCCATGGTGGTGGGAGAAATTTGGGGAATACAATGTAAGAAAATATTTAAAACTGAGCATGGTGACACATGCCTGTAAACAGCAGCCTAGGAAGTCGCAGCCGGAGCCAGGGATCATGGTTCGAGTCCCAGTGGGGGCATGTAGTGAGACCTAGTTCCAAAAATATATAGCTGGACATGGTGGTGCATGCCTGTAATCCCAGCTACCTGGGAAGCTGAGGCTGGGGATTGCTTGAGTCTGTGGTACCCCGGGCAACATGAGCCTGTGGTTCCACAGGCAAAAACAGCGAGACCTAGTTTCAAAAAAAGAAAATACTTATACAATCAATAAAAAATACAAAGAAATAAAGTAACAGTATTGCTTTAGAGCCCACAGCATGAAAATGTGCCATGTTTATTTCCTTTTTGCTAGATGCTCACTCAGTAAACCCGGGCAAGTTACTGAACTTGGCCTTCATGGAAAGTGGTTTTGCCATCTATGAACTCAGACTCCTTTTCCATTAAATATGGATAGTGTTGGTCTCTACCTGCTGACTCTCCCCTTTGTGCTAGTGTTTTATATTCATGGAAGCTCAGCAAGGAACAAAATAGAGAATTCAGTGCAGAGGTTCTATCCATTGGGTTTTCATTCAAAATTCAACAGGTAGACAGAACTCCCACCTAAGAAAGAATGAGGTGATTCAGGGGAGGCAAGTCATACTGTATAGTGATGATGCTTGGATGTGGGCTGTCAAAGTGCTGGGGGCCAAAGGATGATTTTTTTTAAAATAAAGTGAGTCTGGAGATGTGAACGGTGCATGCCAAGATCATGCTGAGAGTTTTGCAACCCCCAAGGTCAATGAGAACTGAGCTATGCAAACAGAAAAAATTCCCATGTGCCTGGAAACAGAGTTGTCATTTTGTGGGCATAGTGATGGGGACAAAATATTATACAACCGCTTATGAGTAATTTGTCCAAAAAGCAACTAAAAACCATCAGCTTAAGCTGGGCATGCTGACACGTACCTGTTGTCCAAGCACTGGGAGGCAAGAGGCCGGGGATCACTTGAGTTCGCAGGTTCAAGACTACGCCAGGCAAGGTAGTGAGACCTGGTCTTGAAAAAGCAGCTGGGTGGCACAGCAGGTACCTATAATCCCAGCTACCTGGGAAGCTGAGGTTGGGGATCACTTGAGTCCTCAGTACCCCAGGCAACTTGAGTCTGCATTACCCTGGGCAACATAGTGAAACCTAGTCTCAAAAAGAAAAATCAGCTTAATGTCAAGACCCTCGTGGCTGAAGATGATGCTAAGTGTGGTTAGAAGAATACAAAGCTTCCTAAGCAAAGTCTCTTGTCCTCACAGAGCAGTTAGTGGAATGGATTCGTTGTTCTGTATTTGGCAGGTTTGTATCAAGTCAGAGTCTCAACTGAAGCTTAAAGCTGGGCAGAATTTGGATCAGTGGGGAAAAAAGGAAAATCCAACAGTGCACAAGAGCCAGCTCACACTATCTGGTTGGAATGACTATTACATTTTGGAGAATATTGCACTATATGCAAGTCATTACTAAATATTAAATTATTAAAACTTACAATTCAGGCTGGGCATGGTGGCACATGCCTGTAAGTGGCAGCTTAGAAAGCCACAGCGGGGACCAGGGATTGCTGTTCGAGTCCAGACAGGAGCATGTAGTGAGCCCTAGCTCCAAAATAATAGGTGAATGTGGTGGCGCACGCCTATAATTCCAGCTACCTAGGAAGCTGAGGCTGGGGATTGCTTGAGTCTATGGAACCCCGGGCAACGGGAGCCTGTAGTTCCACAGGCAAAAATAGTGAGACCTGATCTCAAAAAAAACCTTACAATTCAGCTGGGCATGGTGGCGTGCATCTGTAATCCAAGCGCTGGGAGGCAAGAGGCCAGGGATTGTTTGAGTTCATGGGTTGCAGACTACCGCTGGCAACATAGCAAGACCTGGTCTCAAAAAAGCAGCCAGGTGCAGTGGTGGGCAGCTGTAATCCCAGCTACCTCAGAGGCTGAGGCTGGGGATCACTTGAGTCTGTGAGATTGGGACTACATCAAGCAACATAGTGAGACCTAGTCTCTAAAACAAAACAAAACAAACCACAAAACCACAAAACTTACAATTCAATCAATTTATTTTAAAAGATATTAAATTCTCAGACTCATCACGTTCTTATTATTTTACTGTTCTCTTTTCTCTTGCGATGATTTACATCTATTACATCTAGGTGGTGGAATATCACATAATAATGTGCTAATGCACTTCTCTTCCTAATCCTTGCTTGGGAGATTTACATCTACAGCAGAAATCTGTAGCTGCTCTGAGTCAGGCTTGTTTATTGCTTTGTTAATTGTCTAGACTAAAGAAAGCAATGGAAAAATATCAGTAAGGTAGATTAGATCATATTGGTACTTGATACATTGTGAATGACACCTCCAGGTTAAGGAAATCTTCCAACACTAAGACATGTAATAAAATATACAGAAAAAAAAATATGCAAAATATTCCACAACCTACACTACAGAGACTTCTTCCAGGACACATCTGTACAAGCAAAGAAAATGGGAAAAACATAAGCTGCCAGTACTAGATGAAGCTAAAAAGCCTCTGCACAGCAAGAGAGACAATAACCAAAACGGATGACGAACCAAATGGGAAAAAAATGTTGCCCTCCACTCAACTGACAGGGTCTGATAGCAAAGACTCACAAGGACCTCACACAACTAAAACAAAGCAAAAAGCCCAGTCAAAAATGGGGAGAAGAAGCCAGGCACGGTGGCTCGTGCTGGTAAGCTTCAGCCTATGAAGCGGCCGGGGCTAGGAATCGCGGTTCGAGGCCCGCCTGGGGCACGTAGTGAGCGAGACCTAGTTCCAAAAAAAATAGCTGGGTGTGTTGGTGCACGCCTGTAATCCCAGCTACCTGGGAAGCTGAAGCTGGGGATTGCTTGAGTCTGTGGTACCCCGGGCAACGAGAGCCTGAGGTTCCACGGGCAAAAATAGCGAGACCTAGTCTCAAAAAAACAAACAAAAAAAAAAAAAAATGGGGAGAAGAGCTGGCCGCGGTTGCACGTGACTCTAATTCCAGCCTAGGAAGGGAGGCTGAGACTAGGAATTGCTTGAGACCTAGTCTCAAAATAGCTGGCCATAGTGGTGCGTGCCTGTAATCCCAGCTACTTGGGAGGCTGAGGCTAGGATCGCTTGAGTCCACGACATCCTGGGCAACAAGAGCCTGCAGTTCCCCGGTGAACATGGTGAGAGCTAGCTTAACAAAAAAAATAGGAAGAAGAGCTAAAAAGACACTTCTCCAAAGAAGAAATACAGATGGCCAAGAGGCTTATGAAAAATGCTCAACATCATTTATTGCCAGAGGCTGTGACCAGCCAGGACTCATGCTGGGAATGAAGAAAATTTCATTCCACTCCTATCTGTCTTCCAAACACTGAAGACAGAAATGCATGATTGACCTCCCTGGGCAGAAACAGTGTCTCCATTTCTCCAGTATTTACTCTAAGAGACCTTCCTTAGGAGATCACAGCTAGTTAATGAGTGAATCCCCAGCCCCCAAGTATCCCACAACTGTTTCACCTGATCTGATTTTGCCTGAGCCACTTCTTTCCCTTACCTGGAACCTATAAAAGGACTTGTGGGGAGCAATAAAGTTGCTGGATGATTCATACTTTCATTCAGTCCCAGCCTCTTTGACTATGTCAATCTCTCTCATTGTCCCATGCCCCAGCTCTTTACAACTTATAATCAGGAAAATGCAAATCAAAACCACAATGAGATACTACCTTATACCAGTAAGAATGGCCCACATCAAAAACAAACAAACAAACCCAAAAAAAAAAAAAAAAAAAAAAAAAAAAAAAAAAAAAAAAAAAAAAAAAAAAAAAAAAAAAAAAAAAAAGGTCAACAAGTGCTGGCGTGATGTGCAGAGAAAGGAACACCTTTACACTGCTGGTGGGAATATAAACTAGCCCAGCCACTATGGAAAGATGTGGGGAGGACTCTCAAACTACTGAAAATGGAACTACCATTTGACCCAGCAATTGCTTCTCGAGGAATCTACGCAAAGGTTACAAAAACCCTAGTTCAAAAAGTCACCTGTACTCAGATGTTTCTTGCAGCACTATTGACAATAGCCAGGATATGGAAACATACTAAATGTCCCAAAATAGGTGAATGGGTCAGAAAGTTATGGTCTATGTACACAATGGAATATTATTCATCAATCAAAATATACAAACATGTCATTTGCAGCAACAAGGATGAAGCTAGAGGGAACATGATTTTTTTTCTTATGCCAGCAAGAAAAAAGAAATATTGGATGGTCTCTCTTATGAAAGATAAAGGGAAAACAAACAAAAGGACAAAGCAAATTTAAAACTGTCAGCAGAACTGAAGCATAGAGCAAGGGAAGAAGAGGGGGTAAAATTAGCGGAGATTAAAATCACAAGAGATTAAGACAATGGTTTATGGGTGACAAGGTGGTGGGAGAACCTTGGGGTAGACACAATGTAAAATAATATCTCTGTGCAATCAATTAAAAAATTAAACTAAAAAAAGACATGTAATTCTAGTTCCTTAGTACCTCTTGACCCTACCTGCCCCTGACTTTCCTCAGCTCCTTGCCTTAAGCAGAGGTTCCTTAGCTTCCCCGCACACTGAAACCACCTAAGGGAAGAGGAGCCGATGGAGAAGTGAGGGAGGGGCAGACAGGTTCGCTGGGTCATGGCCTCCTTCAGCAACAGTGAGGAAAAGCACCTAGAAGGAGCAGTTACAGCTAAACAGAGCTAGAGAAGGGTGGCAGGAGGGAAGGAGAGACTGAAAAATAGTAAGGTCAGCCTGGCGCCTGTCAGCTGGAAGGGCTATCAGCTCTTCCCTCAAGGTTCCTCATACACCCTCCCTCCAGCCTGAGTGGAGAACACAGCCTGTGCTGCAGCAAGGTCACCTCAGTCACCAGAGACTGGGTTTGGCAGTGGAAAGAGCCACGGGCTCATGCAGGGGGTGGTCTCTGGGCTCCCAAAGGGTCTGTGGCCACTCTATAGAGCCCAGGAAGTCACTCATGCCAGCTTTAGTCTGCACTTTCTGGGAGGCTCCCTGTGGCCACAGTCAGCTTGGCTTCAGCTATGGGGCTTGTTAGGGCACCATGGAACATAGCCCATAGACTTTCCGCAGTGGGAGTCTAGACGTAGGTTTCTGGAGGCTGGGGAAAGCCCACCACTCCCCCTCCTGCCTGCACTCACCAGGAGATTGGAAATAGCCACAGGGTAGGGTAAGTGCAGCCCCCAAGGTCTCCTAGACTGTTCAGCCTGGGCTTCTGGACTCAGGCTTCCAAAGATTAACCTAGCCGGGTGCAGTGGTGCACGCCTATAATCCCAACCTAGGAAGGGAGGCTGAGACTCGGTGTTGCTTGAGCCATGGGTTCAAGACCTGTCCGGGGCAACATAGCAAAACTTAGTCTCAAAGAATAGCTGGGCATGGTGGCGCTTGCCTGTAATCCCAGCTACCTGGGAGGCTGAGGCCGGGGATCGCTTGAGTCTGTGGTACCCCGGGAAACATGAGTCTGTGGTTCCCTAGCCTCAAAAAAAAAAAAGACTAACCTACCCACCCCCTCTGGGAACCCTGGTCCTATGTCCAGAGTTCAAGTTCCAGGTCTTCTCTGAGGCCAAGATGGGGATACCACAGAAAGTCAGTGGCATTCTTGGGTCAAGCAGAAGAACCGCAGGGGAGGCAGTATCTCTGGTGGATAGTTTCCCTTCCATCCCAATTACAGTTCATTCTACCTCACATTTCGTAAAGTCCTCACAAGTTCCAGCAGATTGAATTCCATTGGCTTGAGCGATGGCCAACTCCACTAGCTTGTCCATGTATTTCTTCCCATTTTGCCCTCCTGGACCCTAACTATTACTCCCTTGGAATCATCCCCAATAAACAACCTGTATGCACATGCTTGTCTTAGTCCCTACTTTTAGGAAAACTCAAATGAAACTTGTGTCTCCGAGTGGCAGGTGCAGGCAGGGGAGATGGTGAAGACCGGCTCCCTATTGGGGGTCAGCTGAGGAAGCTTGGTGGCTCCAGCCTGAGGCTCTGGGGCTCCACCTCCACTTCTGTTGGGAGTGGGGGGGCTGGGAAACTGTTGGGGCATGGGCTGGTAGCGGGGTCCCCCTCTGGTTCAGTCTCACCTCAGTCATTCCTCATCTTGAACAAGAAAAGCAACAACCCAGATGTACTGGTGGACATAGAGAAATAAAGGCCCTGAACACACCCATCACCTGCCCAAAAAGAGTATGTTCAGAACTCCAGACACAAGACTATGAAACAAGAGCAAGGACTTATCACCAAGTAATACAACATTTCTGGTGCCGGGGCTAAACTCTCATTCCAGAGTCACTGTCAATGTGAGCAAGGAGCTCCCCAATCTCAACAGGGGAGCAAAGCTACAAAGAAGTGGCAGTGGCCCATGGAAAACAGTGAACCAACAGAGAGAGGGGATGAGCCAGACCAACCGTTTGCTGAGGTCTGTCCACACCGGGGAATGCTCCCTTGCCAACAGCTGAGAGATAGGCTCCCAAAGCCAGATGCCAGAGCTACAAGGCCATGGGACAAACTTTGGAATGAATGGAAGAGACAGCCAATAAGAACAAGGTGGCTGAGCGTGGTGGCATGTGCCTGTAATCCAAGCAAGAGATCTGGAATCTCTTGAGTTCAGGGGTTTGAGACTACCCTGGGCAACATAGCGAGACCCGGTCTTGAAATAGCAGCCAGGCGTGGTGACAGGCGCCTATAATCCCAGCTACCTGGGAGGCTGATACTAGGGATCACTTGAGTCCCTAGGATCAGGACTACCATGGGCAACATAGCAAGACCTAGTCTCAAAAAATAAATTAGATAGATGATAGATAAGATATATAGATAAGATAGATAGCCGGGCACGGTGGCTCGTGCTTGTAAGCTTCAGCCTATGAAGCGGCCGGGGCTAGGGATCGCGGTTCGAGTCCCGCCTGGGGCCCGTAGCGAGATCTAGTTCCAAAAAATAGCTGGGCGTGGTGGCGCGCGCCTATAATCCCAGCTACCTGGGAAGCTGAGGCTGGGGATTGTTTGAGTCTGTGGTACCCTGGGGAATGAGAGCCTGCGGTTCCACAGGCAAAAATAGTGAGACCTAGTTTCAAAAAAAAAATAGATAGATAGATAGATAGATAGATAGATAGATAGATAGATAGATAGATAGATAGATAGATAGATAGATAGATAGATAGATAGATAGATAGATAGATAGATAGATAGATAGATAGATAGATAGATAGATAGATAGATAGATAGATAGATAGATAGATAGATAGATAGATAGATAGATAGATAGATAGATAGAT
>PVHY01021523.1:0-23775 GCA_004024945.1 Uropsilus gracilis
AAAAAAAAAAAAAAACCACACACACACTCACCATATATCGGAAGAAAACAACAGGCCAAACAACCAACAACTAAACATCAACTTAACCAAACAACAATTTGCAGAAAAATGGGAGGAGTGACTGAAGGGGGGATACAGAAGAGGGATATGAAGGGAGGAGGAAGGGGGATACAGAGGGCGGATATGGAGGGAGGAGGAGGGATCAATTAATTCACAATTGTGATAAATCAATAAAATGAATAAAAAAAATAATAAAAATAAATAAATGAATGAATGAATGCATAAATAAATAAATTTAAAAAATAAATAAATAAAACACAACCTCAGTAAATGGTTTTTAGGATACCTCCTCCCCTCAGGTACCCCCTCCATTCTCTCACACCCCACTCTTTGTTGTTTGCTAGTCTGTGTTAAGTGCATTAGTCTCTTTCCTGTGGTAGTGTTCTTTCATTGGGTAAGGGACTGTGTTCTGGGAACCAGGCGAGCGTTGTTGGTAGGTTTTCAGTCTTAAGTTTTCGTTGGGCAGCCAGTCTATATTTATTTGTGGTCTTTCCATGGGGAGGGACACCTTGCTCTCCTAGAAGGCATCTCCAAAATGGATCTTGGATCTTCCAGACTCAGTGAGCGCATAGGTGTGCTTCATCATGTTGTGTTTCTATAGATGTTTCTTCCTGTCTTGCATGCATTGATTCTTTCGATTGTCCATATGCTGTGCCAGATATGCTCAGGCTTATGGGTTGGATTTTTATCTGGTCCCTTGCCCTTTTTATGATGGGGTTTGTGTTATATATATTCTATATAAGTACCGCGCGCTAACCGATTGCGCCACTGGAGCTCCTGTGTTATATATATTCTAAATGAAAAATATTCTACAGTGTACTGAGCTGTCAGGATCTTGGCGATGTTGTTTTGTTTATTTGTATGCCATCCTGTCTGTTTTTCACTTTTAACATGGTCTTCAGTAAATTCCATGAACTATTCAAAATTTTACTGTAAAACAGACTTTGTGTTAGATGATTTTGCCCAACTCTTTGCTAATGTAAATGTTCTGAGCACATTTTGGATAGGCTAGACTGACCTGATGCTGGTAGGCCAGTTGTATCAAATCAACTTATAATGGGTATCTCAGAATATAAAATCATAAATCTGATGCAACAACAAAGTCTCTCTGATTCTGTCCACCAGATAAGTAAACCCATTTCATATATTTTATCTCTAAGCGTAATAAAGTCAGGGGGGGTTAGATAACATGAGAAAGAGCTTCACTACAAAGAACTTCAGAATTACTGACCACCGGAGAATGAGAAAGCAAACGGGCATCAAACAGAGTCCCTGGACACTATGTCACAAGGATAGACTAGTTAACCCTTGGCTACTCATCCTTTCTACTCCCTTCTAACCCTATGGCAACACTCCTGCACTCTGCCAAAAAGCAGAATGGTGGTCTTTCAGATACTAATCTGCTGCCTCCTCAATTTGTTGACAAATCCAACTACTTTGCTTTTCAAACTCTATTTCCTTTTACTGGCCAAGGAAACTGATACCAGCCAGAATTCCAATATCAACTCTAGAAAGATCTATACAAAAAATTTTGATGAACATGAGTAAGAAGTCAGAAAAAAAAAAGGGATAAATTGCTTTGATTGAAAGTTATGAATAGGTGACTGGTTGGGGGCCACAGAATTCTTACACACTGATGATGATCTTTTTGATAAAAGGATTATAAACACTATAGAGTGTCAGCAACCAAAACTACTAAAAAGCTAAGTAGTATGAGTTCTAAATCAAAGGTTAATAAACTATTTCTATAAAGGGTAAAATACTAAATATTTTAAGTTTTGCAGTCCAGATAGTTTCTGTTTCAACTATCCAACTCTCCTTTACAGTACAAAAGCAGCCAGAGACTGTTATAAACAAATGAGTGCGGTTTACCCCAATAAACTCTATTTATTAAAACCCTCAAGTGGACAACATTTGGTTTATAGGTCACAGTTGGTTGACTGCCCTAAATCCCCAGCATCTGTTCCAGTCATAGCCCCACCTGAGGACAGCCGCCAATCAAATTATTGAGCCCATATTTCTTTTCTGTCCATTTATCCTTTTCAATATGCCAGTCTCCTTTTCTTATTTCTTTCTCCCCCCTCCACCAACATGAATCTGTAAGTTGCAGCAGCCCTTTCTCAGAAACCTTGACGATTCTATCAGAAAAAATAGGTCTAAATGAGGCAGGGTCACAATATGGTTGCTAGAATATTATTTTGTTCAAGAGAAAAGATATTTAGAATGGCCACTTAACCTAGATCTCATTAGTGATAATAGTGGGATTCACCACAGGGGCAATACTTGGAGAACTTCAAACATACTATATAAGAAAGAAGTTAATGTCTACCACCTGACTCATATAGTGGTCACTTTCTTAAGCCTCTTTTATACATAAATAATGAGGTCTCAACTATGAAGCAGATTGCACAATAGCATCAAGTAGATGAAGAGCATTCTTGCCAATCCTGGCAGGTGGAGCTCCTAGGAAGGGATACAGTTGGGAAAAAGGAAATCTGCAGAATTCCTTGTAACTAATCTTTTACAGTAAATGAAACTTTTTCTTAAAAAATAGTAATTAATTATATATTAGTAATATATAACTATATATATTTGCACAAAAATCTCTCCTTCCTGTGCAAATATTATAGAATAGCAAGATAGCCAATGGTGGCATTATATATACAGGGTAACTATAGGTAACTTTATCAGTCAGGCTGTCTACAGGAAGCAAATGCACACTCAAACTGGCTAATTATAGGTGAGTTTAATAAAGGAACTATTTTCAAAGAGTATAGAGAACTAAATAATAATCACCTAATTTATTGTTTGAATTGTGCTACTTTTGAAGAGAAGTTGTGCTACTTTTGAAGGAAGTTTTGTTAATGAAATGTGTCAGAACAATGAATTTAAGCTATGACTGGTCCAGGAAAATTGCAACATTTGAATTAATGTAGTGTCCCAGGTGAGCAAGAATAAGGAGTTTTTAAATCCCCTAGACTTAAAGAGACACTACAAATGAAGGAGGAAGAAAATGTCAACTACAGGAGTTGAGGGCCTCAGGGAAAGAAAACATCCCATTTATTAAAAACCAAGGAGGGGATCAGTGAATTAAAATCCCAAACTTCGCTGTCTTCTTATCCCTTGGTCCCTTGCCAAAATCTTCCATTGGTTGAATAAAACCAAATAAAAATATATATATACATTGCAACATTTCTCAACATAGATTAATATACAAAGTTAACCAACCTTTGTCATAGGAAAGTCCCTTACTCCACTCTCTTGTTTACATCTGTCCCCAAATGATCTTAGAGGAAGCCTGGATTTAATAAAGACAATCAATGGTTCAAACCACTAGCAAATCAGTTTGAATACAAATATATAATGCAAAATTAATGGACAAAATGGATATGTGCACCACTCATCATAAAGCATACATGGACTACCTGACATTGTATAAATACTGTAACTGACTATGAACAATTTCGACGGAATAACAAGAAAAAATGAATATTCGCCTCTGTAAACTGTGGTCTTTCTTTTCTGCATAAGCAAATAAAAAATGAGGGGTAGAGAGATTATGTGGTAAGTGTATCAGGGATATAGAGTAATTCATTTTACTTCCAGGACCAAATAAACATCCATCTACTGGGGAAAGTCCATTGTAACACAACTTGAAATACAAACTAGGAAGGTTGGTGTCATACACTTTTCTTACACCACAGGAAATTTTTTTCATTCCATCAATTGCCTACCTGATATCCCTTCTATTTTTTTTTTAAGTCCAATGAGTCAATGACTTAATAAGAAAAATAAAATCATCTATTTTTCCTGGTACCTTGGATTTGCTACTTCAAACACAAGCTGAGCTTTACAGGAGGACTAGGCTACTTTAAAATATTTAGGGCAGTTACAGGCAGAGGAGAAATGAAGTAAATTGAAATCAAAAAAAGAAAAGAATGGAATGTAAAAAGAAACTATTACAACATTAAATAGAAAGTTTAAATAAAAATTTTTAAATGTGAAATAAAAGTATTAAGAAAATAAATTAATGACAGACATTGTAATGAGGATAGGAGTAAAAAAGAAGCTGTGGTCCATCATATTGTTATGTAAACATGCCACAAAATGTTTTAGGTACAATCCCTTTCTGCTCTAGCAAGCAGATAGCAAAGTCAGTGCATAGACTTGAAGACTAAAACATCTATACAAAACCTTCTGCTTGCAGATTGGGCCAGGCTTTTCAGCTCCCACTAATGCAAAGAGCCTTATAAAATGATTTTGACAATTAATACCCAGCATTTCCGCAGCATATTCTTTAAAAAGAAAGAGATTAAACCCTTAACATTGCCTTCTTCTGCACAGAAATATTGCCATTCCATCCATTCCAACATATCTTTAGGAAAAATAAGTTAAAGCCAAAGGTCTCTATGCCAAGAATAATTAAAATTTTAATAAATTAAAATTATTGCCAATGACTCACCATTCTTACCAATATAAACTAAATAAAATGTATGGTTATTAGAATAAGTATCAAATAATAAAATCTATCACACTACTTCCTTGGTTATTAATAAATTCTTTGGTTATCTTGAGACTTGTACCTAACAGGTGAAAATATTATCTAAGCTTTCTGAGTGATCAGAGTGCTACAGGTGATTTCACTTCTGTTTTCTATCAGGTTGATGATACCATTATTGAGTTAATAATCTTAAAACTTCCAAACTACACACGTAAACACTATTCACACTTTCATTATTTGAACAACTGGAAAGGAAAAAAGCAGGACACTTTTCAGTTCACCATGAATTTTCAGAGAATCTTACCAGAATGGTTCTCCAGGCAAGGCTTTCAGGAAGTTTGAGGATGCTAAAAAAAGATTATCTTCGTAGAGATCTTAATGATTGTCAAACAAAGTTAAATATGCCTCAACTTAATGAGTATTTATTGAATATCTAACAGGTTGCACATAAGACTAAGCTTTATGGTAATTATGGTGATGATCACAGCATAAGAAAATTGGATTCCCCCTCATGATCTTGTAGCATTCTTCATATTCCCTCCATTGCAACGGTTATTTGGGTAATTAGAACTGCATTTTGAGGTTGCTTTAATTTTCCGTTTCTTAATAATGCTTTTAGAAAACCTTTCCTGCGTCTTATTCTCATCTCATTTATTCCTTAGCTCCTTTCTTTTACATTATTTTGACTTTTACATTATTACTTAACCTTCTAGCATTTACTATGTCACTTCAAACATTCCTTCCTGGAAAATAGATATTAAACCAATAAATTATTAATAAAGTTTATTATAAAAACCTGCTCTGAAGACATCCCGGTCTAGGAAAAAAAGATAAGGTTAAAAAAAGGCATTAATGAAATGTTGCCTAATAAATGACTGTCAGAAAACAAACAAAAAAAAACCAAAATTAATAAGACTTAGAGAAATGACATCAGATGCAGGTGAGAAACTACTTTTGGAGCTGTCCAATGAAATGAGTATTGAATGACAGGACAATTCCAAGACCAGAGAATGTGAAGCCAGGGGCATGTTTAGGACATATTTGGAGCATATTAACTTCAGGTACTCTTTGGCAAAAGCCTAGATGATCAAAACAAATAAGGTTGGGGAGACAGCTTGGAAGCAAGGGGAGAAAGATTGCAAATGTTGAGGTAAGTGAGCATCTACCAAGAGTTTTTGAGCAGAAAATAATACCATCAAAGTGACTCAAGTCATACAATTATAGAGAGGAAATTGAGGGGGCCAGTGACTGTATCCAACAGTATAAGTAACAGATAAAGGGATATTCTCCAGAATGCTAGCCTCATTTCTTCAAAGACAAAAGACAACAGGTAGGCAGTTTTATTTTTGCTTTTGTTTTAAAGAAAAAGAAGGAAGAAGGAAGGAACAAAGACAGGGATACCGACAGTCAGTCCTACTTAGGAGAATTCAAGTCAACTCACAGAGTGGGTAGCTTTGTTCACCCTTGCCCCCATCAGAATAGCCCAACCCGGTGAAGCAATCTGTCTGCACAATATCCATTGTCCAGCTGCCTACCAGAAACACCTCTGATGTCACAGCATATGAATCAGGCTTTGACATCATCCCACTTCACTCTCAAAATTTTGTGATGGAGGAGAGGAGCAGCTGGTCTTCCTTGCCAAAAGATACTGCCAGAACATAAGCCTTAGACTTGGAGGGTTCCAGAAAAAAAAGAGAAAAAAAACACCCATCTTTAAAGTAAGCCATGAATCAGGGAGCTTATGACCTGCTTGTGAGCGCCACAGCCTTTATACCCAGACCTTAGCCTGAGAACTGGATCCAGCTACACTAGCACAGCTGTTGAGCTCCTTCTAAGAAAAAAACTTCACCTTTGCCTTCAGCCCCCACCCCCAATCTTCTGTCTCTGCCAATCCCCACTTCTCTCTTCACCCTCTGCTGCTGTTGATTGCAGAAGCCCTTGACATTTGCGAGGACACACATGGAGCGCCCTGCTTTGGCAGCGCTGGGCGATGACTCCTAGGAACTTCCCAAGGACCAGAGCTCTGCAGGCATTTGGCACGCAAGGGGCGATCAGGATCAGGGAGAGGAGGTGGGGGGGGGGGGGGGGGGAACAAAACTGAGTCTCAGGAGGGCCAGCACAACGCGATCCGGGGTCCGGTAGAGTGGGGTTTTATACACCCCTCCAACTCCGAGCCTAGTGGGTGTCGACCGTGGTTTCCTCAATCTTCTATTGGTATGGCATGAAACCCAGGTCCTCCCTGGAGCGCTCCCGACTCCTTTCGTAGCGTCTGATAATTTTTTTTTTTTCTAGTTTGGCGAATTTTGCGGAAGTAAATCCGAACCCGCCAAGTCCTTGCTTTCACTGTCTCTATAACCAGTGAGGGGGTGGGGTGATGACAGATGCGGGGCGACCGAAGCTGTTAAGGCTGCGCAACTCGCAACTCGGGACTGAGCGCTCGAGACGCACAGCGCACGCGGAGAGCTGGACAGCAACTTGCTTGGGCATTTTCCCTGAGCACTGCGTCACGGGTTCTGGCCGGATTTCTTGGGACTGACGTTCCACTGCACACTCTTTTCTGAGCAAGGGAACTGTTTAGGTGGCTGAGCGCTGGATAATGTGACTTTGAACGTTCCTCACACTTATGAGATACATAGAGGAGGCCCCAGCCCCGAAGACGCCCTAAGTCTTCTAAAAGTGCCGCTCCTTACCTGAAACTGATTAAGTGCGCTCTGGAAAGTGAATTGGGGAGCCTGAGATCTATCAGATCTTTTTCCATTCAACTCCTTGTCATTCACGGCTCTGAGGTGGTGATCACTATTGCGTATTTAATACCTTACTTGAAAGCACAGTCCAGGCCTGAGGTTGCTCCCACCCTCCAAAGTATCCCTTTAAGTACAGTTGAGTTTTCTCAGTAGCTGTGGAGGAGAGAAAACGCCAGTTGAAAGTGGCCAGAAGAAATGCTGGGATTGAAGAACATGCCCCACCAGGTGGGGATACTTAGTGTGGCTGCAGGTTTAGAGATTTTTCCCCCCCAACAGGAAAGGGAAAATGGTACTGTAAAGAGCCCTGTAGGAGGAAGATAGGTGTATAGCTCCTACAGGATGTTCAGGCACTTACTGAACAGAGTAGAGCCAAGATGAAATGAGCTGCATTTTATCTTTTAGGGCAATTCCTGCTGACTTTATTAATGCTACAATCCCATTTCTGTATGAGAAGATAGGTGTTACTGACCCCACTGTGATCATCATTTCACAATATTTGTAAATCAAACCATCTTGCTGTATGCCTTAAACTTATATAGTGAGGTTAATGAATTTCTCAGTAAACCATGGGGAAGGGAAATTTCCAGCTAAAATTAATCAGACTTTTTAAAAAATTGCATAGATTTGACTAGTCCCATTTTTTTTCTTTTATGTCATCAATTCAGTATTCTATAAAAGAGAATGACATCAAGGAAAATCATTGGCCTAGGAGAAAAAAGCCCGTAGGCGTTTAGGTGTTATATATATGGAGCCAGAAAGCTCTGGAGCACTAGGGAGACTCCAACCTAAGGCAACAGCATGGGTGAATATGGGTTTCCTGAACACTGGGAATAAGAGGCAAAGGGGTTCTGTCTGGGCTTTTGGTCCTACAAATTCACAGGCACTTGGTCTTGGTGGAAAGACTTCAGGGTGAAGATTGGGGTAGAATTTGGTTTCCAAGTACAATGCCTGATGCCTTATTATTTGTTCTGTCAGTTTTTTTCAGGAAAATCTTCATGTTGCAACTGGTAGGGCTGATCCTCACCTATAATTTCACTGATTGTGACTTTGATAAGATTATAAAAATATATCGGACTGTCGTTTTTGAAGCCCTGAACAATTATGTGAATGGGGTAAGTGAAGAAACACTTTTAAAAAATGTGTTTTCATTGGAAGAGTGGCATCCACAGGCACAAACTGTAGTTTACATTTCAAGGAAAGAGAAGTAATTTGGAAAAAGAATTGTGAGCGAGAAATTTGTCCAAATGTTTTGCAAGTGATGTTGAGATATATTGACTTTGAAAATGGCTACCTAGAGACTGGTGCATACTAAGTGTGCAGAACTAATGAGTCTCAGTTAATGATAGGTAGGCATTACCCAGCAAAGGTATGTATCTGCTAAAGAGCTCCTTGACTAGCACAGAAGGTGGGGAGGGCGCTTGAGAAAACAAGAGGGGTAGAAAGACAATCTTTGGAAGCGAAACCTAACAAGTGAGGCTAGTTGGGGGGAAAGCAGTACTTTTATTTAGTGGTCTTAAGATGCTACTGTGGGATAAGGCACGATCTGAATTTCTAAATAGAGAGTAGTCATCTTTTGATGATTCTAATTTCTAGATAGAACATGCATGTGTGAAATGAATGGATGGCTACAAAGCAGATGCGTGGTTCTCTTTCTTCTTTCTTTTTTCTTCTTTTTTTTTAATGGCATTATTGCCCAGTGCACAAGTGTGACCATCTCGGTTGTGGGTAGTGTCTTTGAAATTCAGTTTCAAACAGGCATCATGTGAAGATTAACGCTTCCTAGTTGTCAACAACCAGAGCAGATGCAGAAGGAACAAGCGCCTAAGTGGAAACTGCTTCAGGGCATCTTCAAAAACTGGAACCAACCAAGAGGGGAGGAGGGGAAGGGATGATTTCTCCTGTGCAGTTAAGTCTTCACACTTCTTGTCATACGCTTTTTTTTTTTTAATTATTCTTTCTTCTTGTCCTTCCAGATGACAAGCATCGAGTTCGATGACTTGAGTTGTGAAAACCAGGTGAGTACATGGTCAGGGCTCGCTGGCTCGCTCCAGAGACATCATCTCCCGGTCATCTCCGGGAAGGATGAGGGGGAGGTCCTGCGGTGGGGAGCCCCGCGACGGACTCCCAGATACGCGAACCCAGCAGGGACGACCAGGCGGCCGGCTAGGGCCGGCTGGGAACCTCCGGTTTGGGGCGCAGCGGGTGCCGCCGCGTCTGTTTCAGTACCCCGCGAGCTGTGAGTCTGGAGAGTGCGGGAACGGGAGAGGCTCCTCCTTTCCCCGCCTACCCCGAGGAAAGCAAATCAGGAGCACGCACTGGGAACGTGTCCGGGGCATTCCCTCCCGGGCCAGGGCCGCACCCCCGCGGCCATCCGAGGCGTCGCGTCCGTCGGCGTGGGGGTGTTCTTCCTCAGAGCCCCCGCCGCCGTCGGGATCCTTCCTTCCTTCCTCTTCGCGGGATCTCGGTCGTCGTCTCTCCCGCCGGTGCCCCCCTTAACTCCTTTTGAATT
Source organism: Uropsilus gracilis (assembly GCA_004024945.1). NCBI lineage: Eukaryota > Metazoa > Chordata > Mammalia > Eulipotyphla > Talpidae > Uropsilus > Uropsilus gracilis. The sequence goes on from PVHY01021523.1 coordinate 9,815, forward strand.
GACTCCTTCCTGCCTCTTTTTCTTTTCCTCGCTGTCTTGTCTTCTCTTCCCCTCATTTTTTTTTTTTTTTTCTTTTTTCTTTCTTTTCCGGTCTGTGAGCAGTCGGATTGCCTGGCTCAAATCGAGCTGGTTACTTTTACTCCCATTTACGGCTGCCCGTCGCTTGCCAAGGAGACCTTCGCTCTAAAAACCAAGGAAATGTTCATTCGTAAATGCCCAGGATACTCCGGAATGCAGGTAAGCCGGCCACGTCAGGTTTTTTAATACCCTGTCGGTAAGAAATCGTTTTGATTTTTTTTGACTTTTATACTCAGATTCTGTCTCTTGAAGAGCAAATGAAGAGCAAGCCAGGTGCACAGCTGCCCTTTGACTAGTAGATTTTATCGATTTGCACGCGGGTGGCCGGGTGGCCGAGGCTGTCATCTTTTTGGGTAATGAAGATGAAAATTATCTGGGTTTAGTTTGAATTGGACACTCAGTACCAAGCAGCTGTGAGAAAAACTGGTTTGACTCTGTCTTCTTGTGAAGGAGACTCTGGAGAAGCTACAGAAGGTATAAAAGAGCACAGAGAACAAGTGAGATCAAATTCTGAACTTTGTATGAGAAAAGGAGAATCTGAAGTAATTTATTTTAGTTCGCTTCCAAGCTAAGAGTGGAGCTCTAAGAACCAACAATATTTAATTGTTGTTTAGTAGATTTAGGACTGTAAGGTTTTTGTCTAATAATTTGGTGAACCATATTTGATATATGAGTACTGTTGTCAGTGAAGCCCAGTTTGTCATTATCAAGAGTAATTCAGGTGAAGGAATGCACTAGAAAATTATTGCGTTTTTTTTTTTTAAGCCAACCCTTCAGAGCAAGACTTCAGGTGTTTGTGGCATATTTAGTGGTAGGTAAACAGAGTGGGAACACTTTGCATCCACATTAAGAGATTTGCTGATTTACATCTATAATAGAAGCACAAGCTAAGTCCTACACTTGAGAAACTTACCATCTTGTCAGGGAGATCATGTAATCACCAGTTTATTTACTTCAAAAATTTTTCATCATGTTATCCAAAATTTAAATCACAAGACATTGTGCTCTGCACGATGGGAATACCCATGATGCAATAATAAAAACAGCATGAAGTGAGAGCCAAGTGAAATGACACAGGCTCTAAGCATTGGCAAATTTACAAATAGAAAGTTCTGAGTTTCTAATTGGAAACTATTGTTTGGAATTTTTGGCATTGGAAACGAGTTTCCAATTAGAGGGGCCTTGTCAATGGAGGCGGCGTTTGGCCTGAAAGCAGGAATGCTTGGACAGAGGCAGAGGGCTCCTCTGCAAGAAAGCATTAAGAATCATCCAGAAATCAGCACGATAGACAAATGGATTTCCTTAGAGAGACATCTGATGTCTACTAAATGATTGTTAAAGGTGGTTACAGTTAATTAACTATTGATTCTCTTATTCTGCAGATCAATAAGACTCAGGCAATGAGGAAAAGGAAAAGAGAAGTTCCAACAAATAAATGCCTGGAGCAAGCCTCCTACTTGAAAGATTTGTGGCTCCAGTTCAGCCGTCTTGGTCCAAATCCAAGAAAACAACATAAATCTTGATGATGACTATTTCACAGTGACAAAACATCTTTATTAGATAGATAGAATGTTAACTCTAACTGTGATATTTAAAAGACCACTCAGAGTTATTTTTTTAATTATAGATTTAATAACTTATTTTTGTAAATTTTTATTGTTTAATATAAATTTTGCATATGAGGGAATTATTCTCTCTCAATTTGGGGAGTGTCCAGGGATTAAGGGCTTCTATAGCACTGATGCCCAGATCCTTGGCTATGTGGCAGAAATTCTTATCTGGAATTGCATAATAAGGGATAGTTCTAAAAGTGAAGTGAAACGTTTTCCCTTTGCAAAAGAAACATGCTAAACTCAGTAGCATTTAAACCTCTAGTCAAATGGCAGGCATTTCTTTATTAAAAAGTAAAAAAAAAAAATAGGAACAATAAAAGCAAAAGAAGTACACAAAAATTTGTACATATGAAACAATTTGAAAGATTAGCCAAGTAAAATATTGTAAAATCCAAGTTTTCTAACAGACAAGAGTGGTTTATGCAAGCAGATTCCAAAGAAATACCTTGTTATATATGTTTACATTTGTGGGGTATATTTTTAATTTATTTTATAAGTTCTTTTTAAATGTACTGTGGCTTTGTAATTAACACTACTTCTTAATAAAATAATTCTCAAACTTGCTTCTTATAAATGGTCCTTTTAATTTAGTTTGGAAGTTACCATCCTTAGACCTTTCCTAAGTCACGACTTTCCCTCATCCCTGGAGACCTCTCCTTTTACTTTGTACTTGATGGTCCTGCCTCTACAGAGATTATGTGAGAATCAATGACTTCCAGATATATTCTAAACATCCTCTTCCTATAGCATAAATCTTTCCTTTTTCCCCACTGCTGAACTTTCCTGAAAGAGATAGAGGAGGCAAAAGTAAACACAAATGGGTGGTATTATGATTGGTGATAGCAAACATACATTTGCCTTCTTTCAGATTCTTGTTCTAGTCATCCAAACAGATTTATAAGCATCAGTCTACAAAGTATGAAAGAATTAAACATCCTATACATACAACCTAAGATTGTACATTGTAACCTGCAGTATTACTATAATGTCAGAATATCAAATTAAGGAGCAATAACTGTTTAGCTCAGCCTAAAAACTAAAAATAAAGAGTCATAAATATACCACAAATCATGGAGCGTCAAAAATACCCAGGACAAGCCTAAGTCCAGCAGAACTAGATTACTTGTCTGAATAAGAGTTTAAAGAAACAGCTAGGACTATGCTTGTTGAAATAGGGAAACAAGAACTACATTCTAATAAATTATTCTGTAACTAAACATATACAGAGAGACTCCATAATAGCAGTCGATAGAATCAGCAAGTTTGAACACAGCAGTGGAAAACTTTTTATTAAATTTCTAGGGAAAATGTCATTGAAAATATTTTCTTCTCTGTGGTAAGCTGTCTCTTTAATGCAGAACTGAATATAGGAATCAATCAATTTTGAGGTCTACTTTAAATCATTTCACGTTGAACGAACCAGCTAAATAAATGTTTTACTTGTGTTTGTTTTCCTTTGCATGTGGCTGTTGTTACTTACTTTTAAAGCTGCAATTCAAATACCAATAAGGAATAAATTTGATCTTCATTTAATGAATAATTTGAAGTGGGGTTGGGGACATGGTGGTGATGAGTAAGATGAAGCCAAGTCTCAAGATGGAGAAAGTCTGAAGTTATGCCCTGGGATGGTGAGAAAGCAGAGAAATGTGAGTTTAGAAAAAGAATGCTACATTCATTCCTTGAAGCATCTATCCTCAATTATATTAATGCCTTGATGATGACAGTCAAGATGCTACGTAATTAGTTCTCATGGGGACCCAGCCTTTATGAGCCTCCTCCCTCTTCCTTTCTCTTCTGCTCTCCCTTACACTAACTGTGCTGATTGTGGTGAAGAGAATGGTGAGGAATCTCAAGTTGTATTGAGGCTGAATCTAGTCTTTATTGAACCAGAGTCCTTGGATATGAAAATCTGAGGAATATATTTGGACATTACATGGATATGGGGCTTGAAGAAGACATGGTAGTATCTTAAGAGTGCAGCTCATACTGTGCTCTAATAAAATACCAAGAATCACATGGTAGATTCTTAGTTAATATGATAAACAAATTGATAATTGCATTAAAATAAAATTAGAAATTAAATATCTTTACCATAAGAATACATTGTTCCTTGAAGCTTAATGTGAGTCACAAATTGAATTGGTAAAGACAACCATAAATGAATTGGTAAAGACAAACCCATAAACCATAAATTTCTGGTGTCTGACATCTGCTTTTTTCCTCCACTACTTCATGAGGTATGTAGGAGGAAAAAGTTTTCTTAGCCCTAAATCAATCAATGTTAAAGTCCACCACTTTTCTCCATAAAGTTCTTTCCTACCAATGCTCTCCCAAACCCTAGGCACACAGGGGAGAACACAAATTATTTGAAAATCTTAAAATCTCACCAACAAATATTTATTGCTTGTCAACTTTGTAACTATCTTTGCCTTTTATAATTCAACTTTTATGCTACTCTAAAGAAAAGCAAGGTATACTTTTTTTAAACTTTTTTTTTTTTAGAAAGCCAACTTTTCATATTTCTCCAGAATTCATATCAACTTTCTCTAGGTTACGGTGAAATGAGCAACCACCCAAACTCATTGGACTTGTAGCAGCAAAATGCAGTTTATTATCACTCATATTTTCCAGCTGCAGATCCACTCAAGATCTTCCTCACATATCATCCATTTCATTCTAGGACTACAGCTGAAAAAGCAGACCCTATCTGGGATATACCTTTTGCTCATGACAAAAGAAATTTGGCAGAAACATAAAATAACTCTTCAGTCTTATGCTAGGGACTTTGCATATCACATTTGCCATAATGCAAAACCAAAGCAAGCCCAAGCACCCTACCCAATTCCAACTACAAAGGACTTGCTAGAAGCCACAAGTAAAGGGCAGAGATACAAATCTTACAGAGATGAAGCATACATATTGGAAAAGTTAAGGTAATATGCACAGCTTATAAGTCTTCAAAGGGAATATGACTGATAATAAAAAAGGGTTTTTTTTAACAAAAAAAAAGGTTTCACAGCTTTAACATTTTATGTATTAAGCATAAAGCCTATCAAACTAGTATTTTTGAGCACCTCTTTTGTTCTAGGCAATGTTTTTAGTGCTTTTTATATAAATAAACAAGCAAGCAAACAAATAAATAAACCACACACACCTCTCCTGTCTTCAAGGAACTGAGCCACTAAAATATTAAAATAAGATAAACCCAATAAATAAGTTAGTAGTACAGTTAAAATTTTTCTCATTTTTAATTTGAATAAATATTTGCGGATAAGTAGTGTCTTAGTCACTCTCAAGGCATGATCCAAGAATGACTGGAAATGTGCACTGTTATTGAGAAATCCAGGGTGAAAATGAGAGTTCAAGTAAATATAGGAACCAAATACCAAGCTCTCATTCTGTAGCATCTACTCTCTAAATTGCCTTAAGATCCCAAAGGTTTGTGTCTTCTCTATGCCAAGTACTACAAAGTAAATCAAGATTTTCTTGTTAAAATATGTTCAGGACAGATGTTCAGAATAACTGAAAAATTAGTCTTATCTTCTTAAGAGGGCAGTAATGCTTTAGAACTACAAGAAACCTAAGAGTGGATCTACTCAGGCCTATGCTCACTAGATTTAATGACAAGATATCTTCATCACTACCAAGTATGTCTAAGGTCATATAGTAAGTTTCCTTGTTATATTATCACTTGGTCTTAATATTAGTAGGATACCCACTTTTTTTTATTAAGGAAGAGCACAAAAGAAGAAGAAGTTATTCAGAATGCTGAAGTTCTGTCCTGAATTCTATAGTCATGGCTTTTTTACTAGCATTTTGCACACTAGGGGATTGTTGCCTAAATCTACAAGCAAGTAGTAGAGCTTCTGTAACTCACTATGGCAGAATTCATCAACTTCATAGCACTTAACATTTGCTAAACTCTCTTTCTCATATAAAAGAACTCATCTTTAGAGCCCTCACTATCTACCTTTAACAGAGACCTCAAAAATACCACTTCAACCTAAGGTCTTGAGAACACATAATCTTGATCCTTCTTCCTGTGTCCTCCTCCCCACTGAGGGGAGCTTCAGCATCCTTCCAAGCTATCCAAGTAGTGGGTTCCCTCCCCCAAGTCATCCATTCTACTTGCCAGAGAGGCTATGAGAACTACCCTTTGTCATATTTAAAATACCCATTGCAACTTTCACCCAAAGCATTCAAATATACTGCTCCTGCCTCCCATTCCACATTATATGACCAAGTACATTCAGATTCTTTTTACTGTAATAATGAAAGTCTGCACCAAAAGCACTCCATCTGGTAACCAAGCCAAAAATACCAGTTAAAGACAAAAAGCCCAGATCTAGAGCATTTAAGTGATTTGGGTTAAATGGTAGATTAATTGGAATTCCTGGTTCAATATTTTTCTTTTACAACAAATTACCTTTCTCCTTTGATTCATATGATCTTTTTCTGTATTCCTGAAGATCTCCCAAAGAGCTTGGGACAAGGAAAGATAGGTTAACACAGTTTTCTCTGACTTTCTTGGGAGGTGAGGAATTACCATCATGTCAACATGACTAGCACACTCCTGTGTCATACCAATATGATATGCCACATGTATTACCAATAGTCTATACTATCCACTGTTTATTTATTTACTTATTGTATTTTCTTTTAGACTATGTGGGTCTTGTATTCACAAGGAATCTAACAGAGATACAGATTTAGCTGAGACCATTGAAACCTGGGTGGCTAGCTATGGGCTGATGTATTTCAGAGGCACAATTGCACATGCTAGTGGTTAATGCTGGTTGTCAGTTGCAGCTACAACTAGGTGATAGAACATACTTACACAAGTTATCTCTATATTTTCTCATTGTGAGATAGTTTGGGTTTTCTCTCTGTATAGAAACTGACTCCAAGAGTAAAATTACAACAGAACAAGATGGAATAAAAAATTTGTACGATCTCTTCTTAAGGAGTCACATAGTAGCACATTCACTATACTTGGTTTGAAGCAGTTCACCCAGATTTAAGGAACTGACAGAGATATAAAGTCTTGATAGTGGTAATGTCAAGATCATATTGTATTAAAAACATTGGGATGAGAGATATTGTTGTAATGATTTTGGGAAACATAATCTCGTAGAGAATAAAAAAAAATTTCTAAGATATCAAAGCCAAGAACACTAGGGATAATAATCTTCCTCTTCCAATGGATCTTCCAAAGTAAAGGAAGACATTCACTTGAAATTTGCTGAAGAGATGATAAGACTGGGGGAGGCAGTTTAACATGGTATAACATCCTCTCACCAAATATACAGCTTTATATGGAACAGTTTTCTTGAAAAAAAAAAAGAGAGAGAAAGTAGAGTAGTACCTGTATAACAAAAAGGGGAAAAGGGACTACACTATGGTTGAAGAAGAAGAGAGGAAGGCAAAATGGAGAGATGGTCAGGACAAAATACCCCTCCCAACATGCTGATTCACAATCAGGAGGGATTTCACAAACATTGAGTACTTGAGAATGAAGGGTTTATGCTCCATATCAGGCATCTCCACCTAGGGGACTAGTATGGGAGAGACCCCAAAACTCAGGATCCCAAAACACCTAGCTTTGAAAAGCAATGACTCTTCAGACCAGGAGACTCCACAAGTAGTGGGGAATGGAAAGTCTCTTTCAAGGACAAGTGCACAAATTCACCCACCCAGCATGAAAGGAAAAATTCTTTAAAATTATATACTTTTTAATGAAGTAGCATTATTTTACAACCTTGTTACTGTTTTTGAGAGGCGTGGTCTCCCTTCAGGTATGGTCACCTCATATCTCCCACCACCATTTTTTCAGAGGAGCAATTTTAAAAGCACCTAAGATATACATGGAGATTCAGTAGATAATCATAAAGTGACTTCCAGGGGCAAATACTTCTTGAAATTTTCTCCTAAGACAGGGGCATTGCTGGGTGCTAGTTTTGCTTTCTATCATGCCTATTAAAGTGGTGGTTAACAGGTACCATTTTAGCACATTTCCTATCATCTTAGAATCAGATAACTTGACATATCCTACCACTGATCTCATGAGTCTGTCTTAGCCAAAACCTTTCCTCCAATTGGCCTGCTGTTACACTGTTCACTAAACCACTGCTCAGCAAGCCAGTGCTCATGTGACACTGCTCTATGTGAGTCACTCAACATACCCAGGCTTATCATGCACACCCCCACCTCCCCCACAACAAGGGTAGGTCCACTGAGGTACAACTGAAACTGGAGGAGCTCTTAGGGAATCTATGCCAGGGTATGCCATTTCTGTGCTCACCCTTAAGTTTGCTAATTACCTCCAAGACAAGAGTGATATAGTTGTCTAGAGCCTGATTTTTTCAAGTTTTCCAAAGGGGACACCTCCATATTGCGAAGTCTGGAAGCCAGTAGGGAGTATGATTGTGATCCCACAGAACCATACATATTGGAATACTTTATTGAGTACCTGGTATCCAGTTTCCAATCACTTTGAAGCTAGATGTTTAGAGATGCCAGCCTGTGGAATAATAATGGGCCCTGGCAGAGCCTCAGCAATTGGACCTATTGAAAATATATTGGGCTTCCTAGAAAGGTTTGAAAGTTAATCAAAAAATATGACAAAGTTGGATGCCAAGATTCATTTTTACTACACAAGATGGTACTTTCAATTCTGGGAAATGCAGTGGTTTCACCTAATACATAGAAGTGAAAAATAAGGAATAGTAAAGTAAAATGAATAGAGGAATATGTTGTAAAACATAAAGCAAGCTAAAACCTCAGAAAAAGAACTTAATGAAACCGAGATAAACAGGAAAGAATTAAGACAAAAGGTCATAAAGATGCTCACCAAACTCAAAAAGAGATAAAAACTATAAGATAATGTCAAACAAAAATCACAGAATTGAAGAATACAATAACAGGACTGAAAAGTACAATAGAAGCATTCAACAGTAAAAGTGATAAAACAGAAGGGAAAAGCAAGCTTAAAAATAAGACAGTGTTACTCCCAAACAAAGCAAAAAGAGAAAGAATAATAATAAATAAACGCCAAGTGGAAAAACACTTGCATTATAGAGGGTTTTTTTAATTGTTTTTAAATTTCACTTTTTTAAATTGATTTTACATCATTGTTTATCCTGAGTTTCTCCCCACCACCTTATCACCATGAACCATATTAATCTCTTGTGCCCAATTCTCCCCTGATTTTACCTCCTTCCCCTTCTCTTGCTCTATGGTTTCTGCTAACTGTTTTAAATTCTCCTTGTCCATTTGTTTGTTTCTTTTCCCTATATCAGCATATAGATGAGATCATCCAGTATTTCTTTCTGGCTTATTTCTGCTAACATGATTCCTTCTAGGTCCATCCATTTTATCAGAAATGCATCAAATTTGTCTTTTTTGATTAATGAGTAATATTTCATTGTGTACATGTACCACAACTTTCTCATTCATTCATCTGTTTTGCAGCATTTGGGTTGCTTCCATATCCTGCCTATTGTAAATAGTGTTGCAATAAATACCCAAGTCCTTATGAATTAGTGTTTTTGTATCATTTGAGTAGATTCCTAGAAATGGGATTGCTGGATCAAATGGTAGTTCCATTTTCAGTACTTTGAGGGTCCTCCACACAGCTTTCCATTTTATAGAGGTTTTTTAAAAAAGAGAGAGAATGGGGTAGAAAACATATTTGAGGAAATAGTGAGTTAAAGCTTCCCCAATCTGGAGAAGGAAGCAGACATCCATGTACTGGAAGAGTTCCAAATCAGATGATCCCAAAGAGATCCACACCCAGATATATTGTAATCAAAGTGTCAACAGTTAAAGAATCTTAAAAGCAATAAGAAAAAAAAACATGTTATATGTAAGGAACTGTCAACGTTTTTGTTTTTGATCAAAAACTTTGTAGAGAAGCAGAAGGTAGTATGATATATTCAAACTGTTAAAAAGAGAAAACATTTAACCAAGAATAATAGTCTAACTGATATGACTTTTACTTAGAATTTTGAAGGGAAAATAAAGTGATTTGCAGATCAAAAAAAAAAGAAAGAAAGCTAAAAAAATTTCATTAACACTAAACCTTTATTACAAGAAATGTTAAAATGTCTTCAACAAGTTGAAAAGAAATGGCACTATTATGAAAAAAGAAAACATAAAATCTCACTCATAAAGGTAGTGAATAAAACTAGCCCAGAGATAAACAAAACTACAATAATTAATTCTTGGACACACATTAATTATAGAATATGATATCAAAATATAAAATATGTGTGTGAGAATAAAAATGTAGTTTAGAATGAGTTCAAAATTAAGTTGCTATCGACTTAAAATAGAATGTTCTATACACAGGATTTAAGTGGTAACTGTATTGAAATCATAAAGCAAAATCATAGAGTGAAAATACAAAAATAAGAAAGGGAAGATGGAAGAGAACAAGTAAACAATATAGAAATAGAAATGAACTATCGAAATAGCCAAAACCCAATAAACCAAGTGGCAAAAAAAAAAAAAATGCATGTCTAGCAATAACCCCTTTATATGCAAATGGACTTAATATTTATTCAAAAGACATACAGCAGCTAGTTAAATTGAAAGAAAATGACTCATATGTTGTCAACAGGAAATCCACTTAAGAAATTAAGTCACAGACTGAAAGTAAAAGGATAGAAAAAAAACTAATCCCTGAAAATGGAAATAAAAATAAAGCTGGTGAAACATATCACAAAGTAGTCTTTAAAACAAAGAATATAAGAAAAATGAAGACTATTACATATGATAAAGAGATCAATTTAACAAGAGCTATAGAAGTTGTAAATATTAATGTCCCCAACATAGGAGCACAGAAATATATAAAGTAAATTATTATCAGACCTAAAGAGAGAAGTTGATGGCAACATACTCATATTAGGGAAATTTACTACCCTACTTACATCTCTGGACAAATCTTCCAGAAAGTAAGTCAGTAAGGAAATATTGACATTTTGTGACACATTGCACCAATATTCAACTTTTTTAAATGAATGGTAGTTACATGGACTGTTGTCACATTAGCATTATTTGAAATGGACATGTCATTAAGTACTACATGTATTGTCAACATTCATTTACATGAGGATGTCATGTATGTTGGATCAAAAAAATTTTTATGATGCCAATTACAAAAACCATTTCTCTTAAATGTCCCTGCCAACATTATTCAAAAAATGCATCTCGAACACTTTGTTTTGTCAGAACAGTTATTAATACCCTTTAAAGTTATTGTTTGCTTATTTTTATTATCTCTCTCTTTTATAGAACTCAAAGTCTAAAAGGGCAAGTTTATGTATGTTTATTTGTTTTCATTATTTGTATGGACGAAGCAATACTTGCACGTGTTTTAATAATGGTAATATCAGAAGTACCTAGAATTGACTGGCATTCTGTATATGTTTAAAAACACTTCTAGAATGCAATGTAGGTCATTCTAGTGTCAAAAGGTATTTTTATAGGTCTTTTGTCTAGGACTATTTTATTTTCCCAAAAATCTTCTTTATGGGGTTGTATACAGGCATGAAAGTTGGCTTTCTGGGAGCATGATCAAGAAGCAGTGAAGAGACCTACTGCTTAGTGTCTGATCTTCACATCATTTCCCAGTTTCAACTATGACACAACTTCTAGGCCTGCTGTCTACGTCTGAGTTACTTCAGGCTCATTTCTCTAGAAAATAAATCTTAGTGTTCAGAAGGGTGGAAGAATAGCCTCAATGATCTTACTCTAAAGGCTGATAAATAGTGATTAAATGAGATTCAGATTTTTATTTCCCTTGAACTTGCCTGAGGACTTCAGTGTATATGTAATGAGTTTCATGCAAGACTGCTCTTTCAGTTTAAACCTTTCTCAGTTGGTGCCAGAGAACTTGAAACAAGTATGGGCAGTACACATTCCATGAGCTCATCCATTTCCTGCATCCAACAACATTTCTCAATAATCAATAGTTTTAAAAATGACCTGTGGACTACTGGAATCAAAAATTTTGGGGAAGTTTACTTAAAATCAGAGTCCTAAGTCCACTCCTCTGGTTGCTAATCAGTGACAATAAATTAGTGAAACATGCAGCCATGTAGTCAATTATTTCAAAATCTAAACTGATCCATAAAAAAAACTTTGTATGTACTTACAAAATTTATATGAGGAGGTAAGGTAAGGCCAGGAGATAACCGTAAGAATCCATTATTCTTTCCAAATTTCTAGTTTGGGAGAGGTCTTTGATGGTTAGGGTATTGCTTCTGGAGAGACCATTTTTGCAACAGTGGGCACTGACTGTACCAATAATGTAGGCCTGAAAATTAATTTCTCAGTGATAGACACCTCTAATCATCATGTCCTCATTGTGTGCTTATTATGAATCTAACTGTATTTGAAGTGTATTGAACATGTTATAAACATGTGCTCATGCCAACACCTGCCAACACTTGCCCACAGATAATTTTATTTTGAAGATCTAAGGCTAAGTAAAAATCTTTATAATTCATGTTAATACATATTAATATATATTATAATTAGCACAATTCATACATTAATTTGTCATGTAACTTAATTTAATTTATCATGTATCAGCACTTTCTGTTATCCTCTGTCCCTCTGTAGTAGAAAAGTCTGGTAATGAATGGAAAAGAAAAGTCTCTATTGTAATTAGTGTACCATGGGATTTTTTTTTAAATGAGAATGAAAGAAAGACCAAGTTCTACTGTCGGCGGGCCTACATGTTGAACCTCATATTGATATTCTATTTAGGAAAAAGTATGAGCAGTATATTTAAGGGAGATGAAAGGCAATGTCCTAGGGAAGCTAACATTTTATGAATGATTGGGAGGACAAAGTTGGATTTTGTCACCTCAAGTCAGAAAAGCCTTTAATTGTACAGCAGAATATTGAAAATTGTTTCTACACCTATGTCATCTGATAATGACATATTTTTCTTAGCCTACATACCCTATTATTATAGCTTATTATTATGGAGTACTTCAGCTTTGTATTCCCAATATTATTGAGGAAGGAAATGAGGTCTTTAAAAAAAAAAAGGAAATTGTTCCAGCTTGACTATGAAAGAGAATAATGTCACATGGACCCCCATGAATATAACCAGCCCTAAGGATACTCTTCTAGAGAGCTTACCTTCTTTCTGGTGAAGGACTGGGTATTATTTAACAACCATTTCATGTGGTGTTGCTTCATCAGATAAAATTTATTTTTGTTTGAGGAATTGATAAGTCTCAGGACTGTCTAGCACAGTGTTATCAGAGTAAAGTAGATGACTAGAGAAACAACCAATGCATATCAGACTACAAGCAAAACTGAAGCAGATTAACTTAAATTATTTATTATATTCAAAGTGGAGAGTATTTAATACATAAAAAATTACATGCAAGGAGTTGAGTAAATGATTTATTTGTAAAGGGATTTCTCTACTCTGCAACACTTTGTGATATTTCTCAAGGAGACTGCTTAAAACATGCATTTTTCTACCGTCTCCTAACTGGCAATCAGTATTGCTGTGTCAACATCTTCATAATATGCAACTGTTTATCTGTGGATAGTTATAGCTAAATTGTTTTATTAAATCTCTTATTTCTATCCTGATTAACAAAATCTTGATTTAATATATTGTCCAGTGGCATTATATTAACACTGGTAGACATGTTCTGAGACATCGTCCATCACTAGAGGAGAGGAAAATTAAACAGCCAGAATGAACAACTCCCCAAGGTGAAAAGGGTTGTCTTTAGACTGAGAATGAGACTGAAAAGAAATCCACCACCTGCTTTTACCACCTGATCACACAGTTGTAGTCCATAGCTCACTCATCTGTGAGAAAGGGGGTAGATTAGAAAGATCTTAAAACTTCCTTAAGGTTTTGACATCTGTCAATACAATGAAATGAAATATATTTTCAAATTTGATTAGAAATATAATCATAAATATATTGATTATGCAATTATCCCAAAACTTAGTAGCCTGAACACCAATAAACATGTATTATGTCACATAGTTGAGACTCAGGAATTCAGGAGTGACTTAATAGATCAGTTTTGTTTTTTTTTTTTGGAAACTGGGTCTTGCTATTTTTGCCCATGGAACCGCAGGCTCTCGTTGCCCAGGGTACCACAGACTCAAGCAATCCCCAGCCTCAGCTTCCCAGGTAGCTGGGATTACAGGCATGCGCCACCATACCCAGCTATTTTTTGGAACTAGGTCTCACTATACGGGCCCCAGGCGGGACTCGAACCGCAA
>PVHY01021524.1:0-23761 GCA_004024945.1 Uropsilus gracilis
CTCCTCCTCCCATATTGCCTCTGGAAAGCAGGCAACAATAGGGAGCAACAATAGAAGTGCTGGCATGTTCTTTTTAGAAATAAGAGATTAAGTTTAAGCTATACAGAAGCCTTTTCAGGGTTACAGAACTGAGCTGCTTTTCCCTCTTCACAAATCCAAAGGCTCTAATAGAATTTCCCTCTTCTAAACACGTCCCCCCCCACCTCTTTCCTGGCCTTCACAACCTTCCAACACTAGGGAAAAGAAGGAAGTTTTCCTTGTGACGACATGATGGGGCAGGTTGATCTATGGGGAAAACCCCACTGAGAACACACCTCCTGTGTACATTCCCAGCGTCTGCTTTAAGTAGAGCCATGTCAGACCCAGGCTGCTACCAGCGCTTAACAGCACTGCCAGGTCATTGGTACCCAGCACCGAGCAGGTCTGTTCTTTGAGCTGAGGATGATGTGCCGTAGCAACTGTTTGCTCTTGGCAGCTTTGCTGTCAGTGCTATTACTCCATCTCTGCAGTGAGTCTCAAGGTAAGTGTCACTCTCTCTGGCAGCACTGGAGGAAGAGCCATTTTCATTCTCCTTGAAGCCTGGCATTTATTTGGGGGGCCTTGAGGGATGTAAATCTACTAGCAAATCCATAAAAGGAAGTGATGGGGGGTTTCAGCTTGTTGATGTGTAGCGATAGGACAGGTTGCTGCTACTGCTCAGGCTTTCCTCTCTGCTGCCAACCCCAGGAGATTATGGGGCAGGGGGCACATGGGCTCTTAGAGACCCCTGAACTACAGGACAAGATCAGTGTTATTTCTGGGAGTGATATAAATTGTGCATCGTGGCTAGTGAGGGATCACTTGAAATACAGATGATACTTCCACATCCAATGTTTCAACCTCCTAACTAAATAGCTTTAGCAAAGTTCAAAACTCACCCTTAGGGCCAGATTATAGCACCTGGTTATCCTTCCAAGGCCTTGGGGAAGTCACTCAACAACTTTGAGATAGCACTTATCCTTTATTTATAGAGGTTATAATTTAACTGGAGGGAGTAGCCAAGTCTTGCTTTATTACTGGTAAACTATGTGAGATAGCATAACTTGAGCAAAAGGTGCATTCCTGTTGGTACACATGTTGAATGTTTACAGGCAAGATAAACTTCCCAGTGACTAGTATGTGATTTCAATGTGCTTTATTGATAGCTTCTATAGGAAGATTTTTTCCCCCTTCTTTTCTTCCCTTTCACTCAGTACTCAGTAACAGCTTTAACTCTGCCAGTTTATCCATTTTCTGAATCTGAGAAGTTATTTATAGAAGACCTCTTCAAGTAGTAGGCACTCAAATCTGAGTGATGGTTACAAATTGAAATAAAATTCCATTTTTAAAAGAATGCTGGAAATTATGCTCAATTAGGTTTCAAAGCCATTGGAGTTATTCCTCTCAATTATTTGCCATATCAATTAGAGTCATCAATTTTTCCCCCAACTGCAATAATTCCACAATATCCACCATGGGATACATTCATTCATGTAGACACAATATTTTCATTTATTTTCAGCAGCGAACACCTTTGACTGTTGCCTCCACTATACAAAAAGATTTTTTCACCACCAACATATCTACAGATACAGAGAACAAAAGGCCAGTGGAGGCTGTGACATCGATGCGATCATGTAAGTTAGTCATTCATTTCAATTCATTTTTCTAGGAGTATGTGGGAATTTCAGCTTAACCATATATTTTAATAAACACATCAAATACCTGTATTTCATAGAACCACCAACAGCAAAATTAAATAATAGCTCTGGGACTTTCTCTTCCTGTCACTGGAAATTCATTGTTAAATTGTCTTGCCACAAGCTTTATGAGAAATGATTTTATTTTTCATATTACTTCATCTCTTGAGCTAGAAGGTTTAGTGTGTATCGAGATCAGTTGGAAAAATTTCCATTGTGTGTTTTGTAAAAACAAAAAATAAAGCCATTTAAATGTTTTTGAAACTGAAATCAAATTTTCTGATTTTTCAGCTTTTACTTAAGAAAAAAACTGGTGTGTGCAGATCCAAACAAGCACTGGGTGAAACAAGCAGTGTCTGCCATCAAGTAAGAGCATTTGCAATCTATCAACCTCTATCCAAATGGTTGGGTCAAGGGCTGTGTGCCCAGTGGGGGATCATACAATTGAAGGAACTCTCTAGCCTCAGCACTGAAAAATCTTTAAAGGGAAACTTTGGGTTGGTTTGTGAGAGCCAGATTAGAAAGATCTTTTTTATTATTAGTGTTTTTGCCACAAACACTATCCCGTGTCCTAGTAGTTTCCTATCTGCACTGGCTGCTTGATTCTAGTTGCATAGATGAGTCCTCTTGATGCAACTTTACAGACCATGTGACGTTTGGCTGGTTGGTTGGAAAAATAAGCAGCTAAAAAGACATCAATGGTTCTGTTCACATTTAAGTAGAGATTAATAGAAGTTGTCTGAGGCCAGGGTGCCAGTGCCTTTGCCATCCCCTCCCTGAACTAACTGGGCAGGGCATATCCTCTTTGAACCCTGACCTTCTCTGATGGACTCTGGGCTGCTTGGCACCCTGAGATGAGCTTGGAGCAGGAAAGGTAGTCTGAACCACAGCCGTTTCTCCCAGCCAGTCAATCTTCCTGTGCCAATTCTTTTCTTCTTTCTCTCCTACAGAAATAGAACCAAGGTGTGAAAAGTGATGCGCTCTAGGATGGAATTGTCCAAGAATGAAAGAATCCAGCTCAAGTTACTAGATTCACATTGTTGGGATTTAGTGTTGGCTGTATTGGCACTGCATTGGACCTTTCCAATTAATGAAGCTGATTCATATTGCATCTTAGTTTTGCTTCATTAAGCATCTATAGAGTCAAACTGTTTTACTATAAGTTATTTATATATGTCAGTGACTTTTTTTTTGTTTTGCTATTTATGTATTTCTAATAAGCTATTTGGTTTAGTATAAGGTATAAGATGATGTTTGGAAGAAGATTATAGGGACTCACAGCTAGCAAGTTATGTTTAAAATGTTATTTAAAATATCGTATGTTTAAAATGTCATACTTGTGCATGAATAACTTTATTTCTTAAATTGTTGTAATGACCTTGTAAAAAGAAAGTTATGGTAAAAATTATATTTAAAATAAAAGGAAAAAAAGCAAAATGTGTGTTGATTGATTTATGTAGCACCCATCAAGATGCATAATAACATCTCAAGGGGTAGTAAAATATGTAAATGTTCTTTAAAAATTGGATTTCCCTTTATTTCTGTCTGCTGGCTTCCTTTATCGCCATCCCGTGGTCCTGGGTTTCATTCTAAATGAAATAAATTGGAATTTTTTTAAACGTTGTAGTAATTCAACCCCACCTTCAGAAAGAGTCTGAATCTGAGATCCATATGGGCATAAAACTTTCTAAAATTCAAAACTGTCCCACCCCCTCTGTGATGACGGGACGATGACAACTGTGTAGGAAACAACCTTGAGAAATCACACAACCCCCGCGACTGTCACTGGTCAAGGACCTGGAAATGGACATGTCAGCACAGGGACATCGCTCTGCCTTGAAAGTCCTCCTGAGTCATCTTTGAGCTCTTTGCAAAGAGAACAGGGCCAGCAGAGGTTTCTTAGAAACAGTCTCAGTAGCCAGAGGACAGACTTCCAAAGAGCCCTAGCAAGGCCCAGACATCATATGAAAAGCTGGTGAACCAACACAGAACTTGTCACAATCCCCATGGACCAAAGTTGGGGGAACACCTGACCCAGGGCCTCCCAATAGTCTGCCTCAGATGCCTGGGGCCTGGGTGAACCCAGAGGTGGGCATGCTGAGGATATGAGTCAAAATCCAGACTCCCAAGTCCTTGGAGCAGGGCAATGGCTCATTGGAGCAAAGCCAAGATCTGAGAGCGACTTGTCAGCCCTGAAGGCAGCTCTGCGTCCAGGAGTAATGGCACTGAGTCACCAGGGAAAGTATGCAGCACACGTTGTGGTGCATTCACGGAGCATGCGTTGGTGTCTAGTCTGCGCAGGCATGAAGCCAAGGGAAGCTTGGGATTCCAAGAGGTAAAGCATGACGCGGTCCTGGCTCTAGGGTCGTTGGACCAAGCAGCGAGTGAGGAGACTACAGGTAAATCAGGCACTGAAATTGTGGAAGGTGTCTCCCTAACAAACAGCCTGGAGCGCGGTAGGCAGTTGCTTGTCAGGTTTTCTGGAAGGAAAGATGATTCACTGAACCCTATGAAGTAGCCAATAGTCAAGGTCCTTGAACAACGAAAATGACAACTCTGAGTTTCAAGCTTGAGCTGAGGGAAGCAGGACAAGTCGGAGCTAACCTACCAGAAAAGCAGCAGAAGAGGGTGTTTGGGAATGTCTCGAGGCCTATGTCATAGCACGATGTCCGGAGGTGGGGTACTGCAGACCTCAGAGGGCAGGGAACAGGGCTGCTAAGCTGACTGGAATGCAAGGATAGTCTTACACAAAGATCCTCCCACCTGAAGTATCCGATGTAGCCATGCGTGGAGCAACGCTGCACGGAGCACACAAGGGCTGAGGGTGGAGTGGGTGGAGTAATTGCAGGTTCAGTGAAACTGTTACCTCAACTAAGTGTAATGGTTTGAACTTGAACTTGGGAACACTGGAAAATGTGAAAGTGGGAGGGAAGGGGAGTGGTTCAGATGGAAGCAGAAGGAGCAGGGAGAGCGGTGATGGGAAAGCTGACAAACAGGGAAGCTCAGCTAATGTCATGGCAAAAAGATACACGAAGAAGAGGTGAGTTTGGGAGTCCTGAGAACCGCTATGGGCAGCCCCCAGCCCCCCTGCCCTGGTCAGTCAAAGAGGACCAGAGCTAAGGGTGTCGTGCAGAGTTGCTGACTGGGGACCTTGATGGTGGGGTTCTCAGAGTCAGAGAAGTAGCACATTTTATTAG
Organism: Uropsilus gracilis; assembly: GCA_004024945.1. Taxonomy (NCBI): domain Eukaryota; kingdom Metazoa; phylum Chordata; class Mammalia; order Eulipotyphla; family Talpidae; genus Uropsilus; species Uropsilus gracilis. The sequence continues at coordinate 4,916 of PVHY01021524.1, forward strand.
TGTTCTGAAGATGGTTGAACCTTCGGGGTGAGGAGCAATAGTAGCTGAGTTTCTGGAAACTGGAATTCCCAGGTGGGCAGGCTGATGTCTCGGTCAAGAGCGAAAACATTCCCGAATGAAGTGCATGGCGTAAGCATACAGCCCATCAGTACGTGCCCCTCCCACTTGGAAAGTTGCCTGTGTAAATAATCAGTCTCACTGGACTCTGACTTGGCTTTAGAGCGGTCTCTCCTAATTTATAGCTCTTCTTTTCCTTCTGTAAAATGCATGCCTTTCTAATTAAATTTTAATTGAGGCAAAATTTGCATACTGGAAATGCATAGCTCTTGGGTGTCTATGCATTTTTCATGTTTGTACATACCAGGGTGACGGCTGTGGTCCTTTCAAGATAGTACATGCTTTCAATTCCTTGGAAGTCTCCCTAAGACTCCCTTCCTCTGTATCACCAAGAGGTAAAGGAAAGCTACCAGATTGGATGGACCATCTATGTGGCTTTCCCGCCTTATTTTATATTAAGGAAAATACCAAAACAGAACAATACAAGGAGACCCCTCATTCAGCTTCTCCCTGGTAACTCCCATCTTCTCCCATGATGGGGATAGGAATGCATTGTCTCACAAAACATCATTAATTCAGGTCACCTGTATTACCTGACAGCGGTTTATTCACATCCTTAGGCATATAAGCTGATTGCATGGGTGGGCAATGAAAGCACATTGGTGTGTGTCCCCATCCCTTCAGCAATAGGAGAGGCTGGGAATGCTTTCCTTTTTCTTTGATGGCACTCAAAATGGTGGACTGTTGGCATCTGATTGAACACAGGTGGGACACAGGTTCATAATAGAAAGGGCAAACAGCACTGTCTCCTTAAATAAAATCTTGTCTGAGGTGATAGTAGTGAAGATACTGAAGCCAGAATCCCAGTAGGGGCAGTATTGAAGCTGGGACCCCAATATGGGCAGTGGATGCCATTAGCTGTGTCTGAAAAACATAGAGGTAAAAGAGGCCTAAACAGGATAAGGGCACTGGTGTAAACAGGATAAGGGAAGAGAAAATGTATCACCAAGAGGTTGTGTAGAGGAAAATTGGAGCCTTTGACTTTTAGGAGGAGAGAGAGAAAGACAGAGAGAGAGAGAGAGAGAGAGAGAGAGAGAGAGAGAGAGAGAGAGAGAGAGAGAGAGACAGAGAGAGAGAGAAGCAGCAGAGATTGGAAAGAGACTTTTGGGGAGAGACAAGAGAACCAGTAAAGAGTAGCCTGAGTGACTAGACTAGGTAGACTAGGTAGATGCCCCCTGGAGGAGTGAGCTGGAGGTGGCAAGGAGCCATGGTGATTGGTGACCAGTAGAAGAGTGGCCAGTGTAGAGAGTTGTGGCACTGCAGCACGGTGGCATGGAAAGCTGGTATCTGGAGATGGCCAGGAACTTGGAAAGCTGATTTGTGCATCAGCATTTGTTGAAAAAGTGTGAAGAGCCTTGGAGAATCTGAGCAGCGTGGAACACTGTAGAGAGAGGAAGAAAAGAGAAGATGCTGGAGAAAGACTGGAACTTTGCAGAGTGCCTGCCTCAGGTGTGGAGGGACAAAGGGGCACATTTTAAAGCCGCATTTTAAATGTGGATTGTTGATTGAGGCTTCTGCCCTTTTAGACCCTATTTCAATATGACTTTCTTTTGTCACTCGGTGACTCTCTGGACTGGGCTAGTGTGGCATCAGCTCCTCTGGCCTGGATGCTGCCTTCTCGTGCAGGGACCCACCCCCTCACTCGGGGCCCTCCCTCAGGGCTCCCTGTCTTGGCCTGACCTCCCTGCCTGCCTCTTACTGCCGCCTCCTCTTCCGGCTGCCACCACCCTGGGCCTGGCCGGACCTGCACCTGCTCCCTGCACCTCTGGGAACATGGCTTGCCAACCCTTGAAGTGAAACCTAGCAGCCCTGAGTCAGCCTGGGAGGAAATGTCACTCGGAAGAGAGGTGTGCTTTATATTTTACAATTGAAGGAATGGAAATATTGTCTGCTCCAAAACAGCCCTATCCACAAAAAAAATAAAGAAAAAAATCCAGCAGCAAGACCCGAAGTCTCACATTTTAACTGACAGTTGAGAACGAGGAACAAGCACTAACAAAATGGAAAGGCGCTGTCTGTCATAGATAGGCTTTGGAGCCAAGGGAATATGCCAGGATCTCTGTCTGGAGTTGCAGAAAGTGTCACGAGCAGGAAATGAGGGGGGTGAGGAGGAAGGGAGGTATGATAGGGGAGGGGGTGGAGGAGGGAGAGTGGCAAGGGGAGGAGGAGGTGGGTTGGGTGAGTTAGGAAGTGAGGGAGGGGGGATGATGTGAGGATGAGTTTCAGGTGGGGAATGGCTGTGCTCAAGTGTATGTGTGTGCTTGTCACAGCTGGGCTGGAGATGTGGATGGGAGAGGAGCTGGCACATTAAGGAAGTGATATCAGCCCTGAGTCAATGAGAACCCAGTCCAAGGGACAGGATCCAGGGCGTCTCTGTGTCTCTGAGGATGAGGACCGCCATCCTTCCTGCTGCTTAATCCCATTCCCTTCCTTACATCTACTTTGCTTTTTATAATCTCATGCATCCTTTAATTTCTTGATTCCTTCCTTGTCTTCCAAACTATTAGTAGGTTTGATTCTTTCCCTAGTCAGCACAAACCCCATTGTGGATCATCGCAGCAATTTTCATGTCAACATCATTGTCCTTTTGCTTCCTTGTGGCCAACCCAAGCCACATAACTGTACTTGTGGTTGAGTGGAGGCCATTGTCTTCCTAATCTGCAGGTGGTTAAGTGCTGGGCGAGGAGTCACACCGGCTATGATCTGATGCTCTTGCAAGTTCACGGTCTTTAAGTCTTGCTATAGTTGATCAAACAAATTTCTCTGGAGAAAGTTTGAAAGGCTAAGCTGGCTTTGTCCAAGCTTGTTGCCATAGGGATGTCCTAACCTCTGGATCCAATTCCAGAGAGGGAGGGCAGGAAAGATTTTAAAAGCTGAGGTGACAGACCTTAGTCCCTTGTGCTTGTTGATTGGATTCACCCAGAGGAAAGTTCGTTTCTTCAAGACAGGAAGTAATTTGGTATATTGGAACAAAGCACCCTGGAAGGTGAGCAGCCCAAACTTCCTCCTTCTCACAGGGATGGTGAGAAAGGGACAGTCTCTGAGATGATCACCTTTCAAAGGAAGGGCATTCCTTTCTGTCAGAAGGGCCCTTCCGGGTGTCTTTTACTGGCAACTTTTCTAACTTAGGTGCTGTCAGGAAAGGGAAGTTAGGGACCTAGACTGAGTAAGACATACGTCTACAGTTTAGTCCAGGCTGAGGCCATCTTCCGTCATGGCTAAATGACCCTCTTTCTGTGAACTCAACAGTTCCTCCTTAGTTGGACTCCAGGCTGGACTTGTTTTGGAGCTACTCTGGGGTGCTTGTGCACAGCGTCCTATAGAAGTGGCCTTTATAGACTCCTGCTTTTTGCATTACTAGAAGTGCCAGCATCGTTGATGAGAATGCAGGACTTTCAAGCACCAACACATGATCCTTCTTAGCACTTCACTCCAAAGTTATCCCTTCCTGGTTCTGTTTCTTCAATATCTTCCTCCCCCCTAGCTATTTGTTGTTAAGTAAACTTGAAGCATGCTCTCCCCAAACCTCACCTTGAGGCCATCTTTAGTCCATCTTTTATCATTTTCCAGTCACCCAAGTCCAAAATCCTAAAGGCTGCCTGGACTTCCCTTGCCTTAGCCCTTCACTCTCATTGCTAATCATGTACTTATCCTACTGGTCAGGTTTGCCACAATCACTGTTCTTTCCTTTCTCCCCCATTTTACTTACTAAGTGATTTCCCAGCCACTAATCTCTTGCCATTTACATGTCACTGTTATATTTATCCTTAAAAAGTGATCCTATCATTCTCTAGATTATAAATTACCCTTGAGCCTTAGTTATCACCGAGCCCTCAGTCAGGCTGCAGGGTCCACCATGATGTGGTTCTGTCTTGCTTCTAGGAAGAGTTCTCATATTCCATCAATCACTCTCCAACCATGTTGACTTCCTTTCCAAGCTAAGCAAGGATCACCTCTTTCAAGCTACACATCTCTTTCAATCTACACATCCCTTCTTTTCCTTTTTAAAAATCAATTATTATGTAAGGACAAAACAATGTATTTATTTATTTTTAAAAATTGATGGCACATGTTTATACTTTTTACATAGTTATCTACCCCGAGGTTTCCCCACCACCTTGTCCCCTGTGAACCATCACCTCAATCTTTTGTGCCCCTCCCTTCTCAGCTTTTACCCTCGCTCTCCCTCCCTTGCACTATGCTTCTGCTGACAGTTTGTTAGTTTTAAGTTTTACTTGTCCTTTTGTTTATTTCCCCCTATAGCCCACATGTAAATGAGACTGTCCAGTATTTCTCTTTTCCTTTCTGTCTTATTTCTTAACACGATTCCTTCTAGGTTCATCCTTGTAATCGCAAGTGCATCAAATTTGTCTATTTTGATGGCTGAGTAATATTCCACACCCCACACATCTTTCTCTAGATTTCCCTCAGCGTACTGCTCTCACCCCTATATGGATCAGTTCACGCACTTTCTCCTTCTGGGACTTCCCATCCATGTGGTTGCATGAGTCCAATCACTATCCCCCTACTCCCCTGAACCCTTACAGTGTGGGCTCCCCATTATGGAGCATGGCTCACATTCCCTACTAGACCTGCTAGACTGCTAGACTATTCCCTGTTAGACCTGCTGTGCATGCTTCACATTCCCTGATGTTGGGGTCTCCTCTAGGTGAAGAGATCCCCATTGCTTCTCTGTCTGCATGTTCCTTGTGGAGCTTAGCATAGGAGCTTGCACCTAGGAGGTGGCCTAAGACCTGACCCTACAAGAATGAATATATATAGCTTATGAAAACTATTTGCTAATTCCAAGGAAAGCCAGCACTTTTATGCATTTAGCATAACTTCAAAATACATTTTGAACACGTTTCCAGATGTTTCAAAAGCCTTATACATGGGCCTATATATTTCACAGTATTTCTTTTTCTTGAGAATTTACCTTAAGGAAATAATGAGACAACTTTATAAAAATGTGTGCCTGAAGATGTTCATGTCAGCCTTAAAAGAGGAACAATCATCACTTCTAACTGAGGTGACTGTCATACACCCTGGCTTGCTTAGTGGGTCCATGTGTGGTTTTAGTTGGTGTTCCTTGTGGTAGTCAAGGTGGTCGGGACATTTCTCTACTGATCACTAACACTGGCCTGCCTGGACCTCCAGTCACTATCTCAACCATCCCTCAGAACACCCAGAATTTCCCACAGTTCAGGAACTAGAGGTGGTCCTGCCTCAGTCAGCAGAATGCTATGTGTGGTGATATGTCCCCCTGTCCTCCATGGTCCACCTCAGTTCCCACACTGCTGCCTCTTGTCTGCTCCATCACAACTCTAACATTGCCTCCACAGAGAGCCTCAGAGGACGTTGGAAGAGACAGTCTTCTACCCTTGCTTCTCATGACTTCTACGTACATTTCTGTCATCACAGTCTCTTTCAAGATTGCAGGTTTTTGTTATCTTTGGTTGAGAGCTGGATCTATAGAAGTGGTATAATTGATCAATGCACATCTTGAGGGAGAAAGAATAATTCATCTACACTGCTGGTGGGAATGCAAACTGGTCCAGTCACCATGGACAGCTGTGTAGAGGAGCCTCAAACTACTGAAAATGGAGCTATTTGATCCAGCAATCCCACTTCTGGGAATCTACCCAAAGGACACAAAACACTCATCCAAAAGGACACCTGTACTTGGATGTTTATCACAGCACTATTTATAATAGCCAGGATTTAGAAACTACCCAAATGCTCCCAAAAAGATGAATGGATCAGAAAGTTGTGGTCTGACAAAATTGATGAATTTGCAATAAAATGGATGGAACTAGAAGAAATTGTATTAGCAGAAACATGTCAGAAAGAAAAAGACAGAAACCAATTAGTTTCACTAATATATGGGATATAGGAAAAACAAACAAAAAGCCAGGAGGAAAAGTCAAAACAAGTTAACAACCAAACTAAAGTACACAGCTGGGGGAGGGAGGTAGGGTGGGAGAGGTCAGGAAGGGGAGTTGGTGGGTGAACATCAGGGAATACAAAGATGTGAAATAGTGTGTGTGTATTTATATATATATATATATATATATATATATATATATATATATATAATTTTCTTCTTTAAAAAGAAAGTTGTGGTCTGTGCACATGAGGGATATTACTCAGCAATCAGAAAAGACAAATTTGATGCATGTGTGATAACATGGATAGACCTAGAAGAATTCTTGTTAGTAGAAATAAGCCAGAAAGATAAAGAGAATCATCTCACCTCTATGCAGGATATTGGGAAAATAAACAAACAAAAGAACAAGGAAAATTTAAAACTGTCAGGAGAACTGAAACAGAGTGAGAGAGTGGGAAGAAGCTAACATCAGGGGAGGGATGTGCACAAGACATTCAGATGGTTCCTGGGTGACAAGGTGGGGGGAGAACTTCAGGGCAGACAAGGTTGTAAAAAATATATGTATATGTGCAATCAATTAAAAATTAATCTAAGAAATTAAAGAAAGAATAATTCAGTAGAGAAGTGAACACACTGGCATTTATTTGTCAAGGCTGTAAGTGACATGTCAAGCACACTGCTCTCTGCTCACTTAAGAATGGAATAAAGGACCGAATTATGGACTTCTGAAGTCACTATTTGCAATATATTTATTTTTAAGTTGTGTCTTTAATTTCCTATATCTTTTTCTTATACTACTTTTTGATTGATGTAACATTAAGTCTCCATTTTGCATTGTTATTTATCAACAACTGAATATTCTATATTAAATCTATCCTTCACCTAGGTGTCTGTGTTAAGATAATGATCTTTAAATTGTTTCCAACATATCTCATAGTTCCATGCTTCTATGATATATTATGTAGAGATCCTATTTGGGGTCCATGAATAATATTTGGAATATGATTAAAGTTAATAAAATATTTTAAAGAGCTACGTTATATAACACATACTATGATCCATTCAGTAGCCATTCCCCAAAGTACCTTGTGGATTTTTAAGTCACAGTTTAACTTGGGCATTTACTTTATTTCATCATCTTGAAAGAAGTGATTTCATTCTTTCTGTGAGGATGACTTTTCTTAATAGAGTGTTCTTATTAGGTGGATAAATTATTGGTGATTATAATGCCATCCGTAAGAGATGAAGATTGGGAAATACAAAAACATTGCATGGAGTTTCATGATCAGTTGGCAGATTAGTGCTTCTGATGTCTACAAACCTTAAAACCTTGCAGATCAGTCATAGTATTCTGTGCCAGGAGAGTTGCCTCATAATCCCTAGTAGAGTTTTAAAAACTATATCCCAGGCTCCACCTCAATGGAGCCCATCCTATTGGGTGGGGTCAATTCTCAGGTGACTTGGCGTTTGGATTGTGGGATCCTGTCCAATTCGAGTTTATATTATTCCAAAATATCTGACTTTTCAGATTCACAGTCTCTGACTTCTCAGATTCACAGCATTTGACCGGAATTCAGTGTGGACGATGAAAGCCACCCTAGGTATTTTCATCAAAAAAGGTTGTCACACAGGCAATTGCCCTTCAAAAATCATTGGAGGGGCTGAGAGAAAGAGGTCATTGATAGGCCTTCAAGGGGTCATTCTGGAGTCAGGAAGAACTGAGTCACTTGGCACTTGGACTGCATCAAGAATATTGATCCTCTCCTTTTTTCTGGCGGACATTCAGACAGAGTGTGCCTACCACAAGCAGCCGACCCTCTTTCCAAATATGAAGAGGGTCCTGCTTGGGGAAACCAGCAAGGACAAACCCCCGAGATACTACAAGAACATCGACCTGGGCTTCAAGACGCCCAAGGAGGTCACCGAGGACACCTGTATCGACAAGAAATGCCCCTTCACCCGTAACGTCTCCATCCTGTCAGCTTTGGTGACCAAGGTGAAGATGCAGAGGACCATTGTCATGCGCCGAGACTACTTCCACTGCATCCCGAAATACAGCCATTTTGAGAAATTCCACAAGAACATGTCTGTACACCTGTCCCCCTGTTTCAGGGACACCCAGATCGACGACATCGTCACGTAGGCGAGTGCCGGTCCCTGGGCAAGACAGTGCGCTTCAACGTGATCAAGGTGATCAAGGCCGCGGGCACCAAGAAGCAGTTCCAGAAGTTCTGAGCGGGGCGCCTGCCTGCTCTCCCCTCGCAATAAAAGCTCTTAACACCCCCTCCCCCCAGAAAAAGAATATTGATCCCAACCACCAATCACTAGGAGTGGTCCTTGCCATCTACCCCAAGATGGGAAATGGACACCCCCAGCTGTCATTCAGGATGACGAGGCCTGGTCCAGAGACTCCAAGAATGTGTCACCCTTGAAGCTGCAGGAGGAGGCAGAGACTGAGCACTCAGGTTTTCACAGCTTGACCAAACAGTTAAGTCACAGAAAGGGCTAGAAAGCTAACCCGACCTAACCTCTGCCTTCCAAGTCTTGAGCTACTAATGATCTGACCTAATAGGCAGATCCTGCCCCGTAGGGAGATGGGGGTCTCAAAAGGTTCCTTTAACTCTCCTACCTCTCCCATCAGAAGGCATCAGGATGGAGGAGCAATCCAAATATGTGTCACACCGAGAAAAAGGGGCTATTTAGTACCAGGCTTTTTATGAAATAGAGCAAAGCCACTTGTCTGAATGTTGTGGAGCTACAAACAGGACAATGTCTGGAGGCATGTGAAGGAATTTAGGATTTAATCCTAAGCCTTTGAAGGGTGGTAATATGACCTCATCTTTTTTGAAAGCCCAGTCTGGCTGCTGGCCACAGGGGGGATGGGAGGAGAACAGGACCAGAAACCAGAGATGCTACTCAGTGTGAATGGACACAGCATTCCATTGATTTTATCACACAAAATCATTGTAGAGTGATGTTGGCTTGACGTGAGCTTATTTTTAAATTCTACCTTCCATTGTGAGTTTGAAGATGATATTATTTATACTGTTCATTATTTTTGTTATTAAGAGGCTAGGAAATTCAAAAGTCTGGTGAATACCCTATACTGAAAAGCTAGTCTTAACACTGTACAAATTTGTTCTCTCTCCCAACCCTTGGAATTATTTAACTGAGTTATTCTAAGTTGCCAGCCATGGATTAGTTTTTATCTTCTAGAGAAAATGAAATTCTTCCAGAATGTCAATAAACCAGGATCACACCTAAAAAAATCAGCAATAATTTTCCCAAATATTTGACATCTAATTCCTTTTCAATTTCAAATTGGTTTCCTACAAATGTCTATACATGTACTTTGTTGATTTCCATCATTCAATCTAAGAATCACTCCAGAGCTCCCAATCTTTATCTTTTTTTTATCATATACTGAGTAGTTACTTGTTTTGCCAAATTGATTATTCTGCATCTGATGATAATTTCTCTTAATTTAATGTGTTCTCTGTACCATTTTTTTTTTTTTTGTTTGATTGGAAGATTCACCTGCATGCGGTTAAGATTCTGGTAAAATGTTCACATAGTTTCACAGATGAGACTTACATCATATGTTTCTTCTCAAAAAGCAAATGCCAGTCTCGCAATTAGTGATGCTAATTTGGCCCCTGGGCTAAGATCAGGACAGATAACACTTTATAATCAGGCAGGCATTGCCCTTTGAAAGTATTTAGCAATGTGTGGGAGTGAGATTCTGCCATCATGCCAATGTCCCCAGCGTAATTTACCTGCTGTTTTATGTCCATTGATGACCCATGTGTGAATCAGTCATTCCTTTGATGGAAGTCAGTCTTTGATTATTCCTTCGCTATGACTAGCTAGAACTCTTCAAAGGAGAGCTTACCCTCAATGCCTGGTATGATCTGTCTTTTCTCCAAAGTGGCCACTTTTTGGAATAAGGATGTTTGATCATTATTTATGAGTGTGCTAGACACTGCCAATGTCTTTTCGTTCCCTTTCCTTCATGTATTCATAGTATGGACTTTTATTTACTCCATGTTTTATGATCACTTAGTTTTTGTAGATTGTATATATTCCTAAACTTGACTCCTGTGTCATTTTAATTTATGCTCACTCACTTTGGAGTATTTCTTGCTTTCTGCAATAAGATGTCCCTTGTACACTCTGCTTCTGATCTGGAATCAGTTATTTCTCCAAAAAGCCATGGTTTTATTTGGGGTTGGGGTTGACATGTTGAAATCAATATCTGGGTTCTAAGGTAGTGATTTTAACCACTGGGGGCTGCATCTGACACCTTCCAGGGAAGAAACAATAGGAAATATGTTTTCAAGATGTGAGATCATATTAATGCTCCTTATTTAATATCATACTACAGTTTCTACTCAACTTCTGGGATTTTAGTGCTGATTTCTATTTCTTTGCATTGTTGATCACAGCTGCTAATAAAAATAGCACACTTACTTGCTTTACTTATGGTGCATATACTTGCTTTATCTTACAGTGTTTACAAAATAATTCAAAATACCACTAGCACTATTGCTACTAACACCAAAACCAATAAATGAAGTTGAATATTTCTTTCCAGGTTGATACAGATTATATCTCACTAAGTTTGTATACACTGTTCAAAAATCACTTGAAACAAATATTTTTCTCTTTTGTTATCAATTTGACAAATGTTTTGGTACAATTCTTTTTATTTCTGATTTGTTTCTATAGAATTTTATTATAAACTTTTTCAAGTATACAGAAAAGTTGAAGCAATGATATAAGCTACACTGATGAGAGTTGATGATTAACACGTAATTCTATTTAATTCACCTTCTGAATGTATCCACCCATATTATTAGTGGATTTTAAAGAAGCTGCACACATTAGCACATTTGATGCCCAACCATTGCAGACGCCATGTTATTAGCTACAGATTAACAACTGAACCAACCATCACTAACAATATAGGCCGGTATGTTGAGTCATGGAATGTTCTTTTAGAAGAAATTCTGTTATAATAAACTAGCATTTGGATGTTGAGTTCCTTGTTTCAGGACAAGAGTAGGGGGGTCTCAGCAAGAACCCCCCCTACTAATAAAAGAACCCCCCTGGAAAGGCAACAGCAAAGAAACAAGAACCAAATTAATATTGATATTGATGCTTTCTTACTTACCAATTTATTATTAAATAAATTCTAATTAGTAGATAGAATCACTTATTTTTTTATTATTGTTGTTGAGATAGCATTGGTCTGCAGTGTTGCTGTCATTGGAAGTACAGGGTTTCCCTTCAGGTGTAGCTACCACAGTCTTCTCACCACCAAGGCACCCAGAGTCCACCACCAGCATCCTCTGTGGTCCCTCCCCCTTTGTTTTTGTCCCTTCCCTTCCCCTGTCATCTAGATCCTTCAGTTCTGTTATCAGTTTTCAAGGATTAGTTTTTAAGCTTGTCTTGATCTGACCAATTTGGTTTCTCTACAGTCCATGTATAAGAACATTATCTGATCATTCTTTTTGAAAGGGAATTTACATTAATCCAAATACAGAAATCTTAGAGGAACCATGACATGGATTTTGACAAATGATTTGTCTGTGAAATCTCAACTCCTATCACAAACTCCTGTTCCAAACACGAAAGTCTCTTTTGTGTTTAATCTCAGCTAACTTTTGAGCTTTACCCACATAGTAAGCCAAGTAGTTTGTTTTGTTTTTATTGCTGAATTGTAGGTTATTGCATAGTTATACCAGTTTGCCTATTTATTCATTCTCCGGTGGATGTGCATCCATGCTATTTCCAGTTCTGAGCTATTATGAAGAAAGCTGCCGTGAATATTCTTGAGAAGTCTTTTTGGTGGACATTTATTTCTGTGTCTCTTAGTTAAAAAAATGGGAGTGGAATTTCTGGGCCAAGTGATAAATGAGTATTTGGTTTTATAAAGAAGGGCAGTATCATTTTCAGAAGTGATTATGAGATCTTTAACTCCTACGAACCATTAATGAGAGTTTCATTTTTAAATGAATATAATACAGAAACCCTAAACAAAGAGCATTAAGAAAAACCCAAGAGATGACAACTCACACGTTCAATCAACATTTAAATTTGGGAAAACATTTGTTTGTTAGCAAGACAGTTTTTTAAAAATAGTTTACTGGCATTAAAAAAAGTCCCTACAAATTAAAAAATGGTAGTCCTTTTATAATTTATGACTTTCCTTTTTTTTTTTTTTTTGGCCATCAACCTAACAAATAATCTGCAGTGAAGTGTAAAGACACAATGTTAGGCCTGTCCTAAATAATCTATTTTCACATATTTTAATAAAAAGACTTGGAAGTTTAGAAAATTTACTGGTTGCCATTTAGTGACTTATTGGAGGTGAGAACAAAGAGTCGCTCCAGGAGACAGGTAAAATACACTACCCTGCAAGCATGTTGTCTCCAGAAGTAGCCGGACACCACAGAAGTTTCTGGAAAATCCAAATGTCTTAATCTAGAATTGCTATAATGGAGACACCTATGCTGGATGCAGAAAGTTGGACTTGGGGCCTTTCAATGCTCAACAGACCCCCTCGCTCTGCTCTGTACAAGTGTGTACAGACTTTGCCCTCTATACCAACTGCATGAATGATGCAAAGCCTTTTACATGTCACAGAAAATCTCAGGAGGTACCATCTATACTCTTAATTACACATCTTCAGAAAGTAGATCATAGGAAGCATTTTTTGACATGGATTCAATCTTTAATGACTCATTCACATAAGGGAGTTTTATGAATTAATAAAACCTGGGAACACCATCCACATACCAGATAACTGGATGGCCCCAGGCACGCAGAGGTGAAGAGACCCCTCCCTGCTCATGACATAGCAAAGATGGGTGAGACGTGGAGGAAAAGGAATTTCCACAGCCACCTGTGGGTTTGCACAGACACACGGCTACACGCTCTTTGGAAAGCTATTTGGCACTTTCTGTGAAGCTGAGGAGAGAGCGCATCCTTCGTGACTCAACACTCTCACCTGTGGTTTTTAGAAACGTGTACGTGAATATTCTTGTGTCCAAGAATATTCTCAGCAGCAATGCTTATAGTAGTTCAGGCTTGTCTTTCAGCTTTAAAGTGGAAAAATAAATGATGGGTTTCTCTGTGCTAAATGAACATCTAGATGGAAGGGAAAATAAGCAAGTTAGAGCTAAAAGCAACAAGAGCCTGGAATTGAATGGAAAAAAATGACACATAAAAGTGAGCTACCGAGTTGTCTACAGGAAGCTTCTATTCTTCTAAAGCACAGCATTGAAGAAATTTCACTTTATTGTTAAAGAATCCAAAAGTGGTAAAACTCAAGAGAAGTGGAAAGCAAGTGTTTTTTTCAGTTTTGGATCTCTAGGGGACTAACTTCCAAAGCAGGAAGTTTTCACTTAGGACTCAAGCCAAATCCATGGAACCACAGTTTGAATTGATGAGAGGGGAATCCACGCAGTAGAAATTGCGCAATTCAGTTGGCAGCAAAAGTGAGGAAGTTTAACAACTCTGGTGACGTTCTGGAGACTGGCGTGCTGAACCCAGGTGAGTCCTCCATCTGCAGGGGGTGGTACCTCTTCTGAGAGTTCCCAGAGGGTTTTGTTGAAGCTTGGAGGTTTCAGGACAATGCACATGGAGTCCATAAACATCTTAATCTGCCTCAAAACTGGCACCTCTATTTATATCTCTTGTCAGAGGCCTAACGTCAGGACCACCTGTTAGTTTTAATGTAGGAGGAGCTTCTTAGCACAGGCAGGTATCAGTTGTCTTGCCTTTTCCCATGTCTGTTTACCTGTCTCTTCATTAAGAGCGTGCTTGATTTTTAATTGATTAAGTTGCTCTAGCACATAACTATCTGTCAGGATCATTGCAATATCTATCTATCTATCTATCTATCTATCTGTCTGTCTGTCTGTCTGTCTGTCTGTCTGTCTGTCTGTCTGTCTGTCTGTCTGTCTGTCTGTCTGTCTGTCTGTCTGTCTGTTGGTCGGTCTGTCGGTCTGTCGGTCTGTCTGTCTGTCTATCTGTCTGTCTGTCTATCCACCTATCTACCTATCTATGACACTAACAGTTATTTTTAAGAGAGAGTAAGCAGTTTATAGCAAAATATGTGGAATCTCATGGAGTGCTGACCATCTGTTCTATGTACTCTTTACATATACTGGAATAACTGACTCTGTCAGCTGTCTTGAATTTTGATCAATAAGGAGGTTAAACCTATAGGATGTAAATGCATGCTACCCTTTCACTCACAAGACTCAGAAGAGCAAGAGAAGTTCTTGGAGGAAAAGTTCTTGGAGAGAAGTAATAGCCTAGCTAGAGGTGAGACTCGACCCTGGTGAATGAGAAGATGAGTTTGTGCCCAAAAGTATAAAAAACAGTTTTGGGAAGGCAGGTGAGGGGCCAATGTCCTGTTAGTAAATAGGAGATTTATAGAGGTATTTTCACCCTCTGTATTGTATTGTTGTAAAGCAACAAGAAAGCACTCAAGCAAAGAAGGGGGAACAAAGGGGAATTGAGAAGTCACAACTGAATCATAAATGCAGAGAAGAGTGAGTGGTGATGAACTCAGGGGAGACTCAGGGAGGAGATCGAAAACATAAAAACTGAAAAAACAGGAGAAAAGGGAAGAGGCAAGAAAATGAGACATTAGAAGCTGGGTTGTTCAGACCATTTCACTCTCGGATGAAGGAAGGGGAAATTTAGATGAAAGAAGGGTTAAAAACAAGCTTTAACTAATAGCAAGAGAGGGGGAGGGGGCTTACTGAGGAGGGGGGAAGGATGGGCACAAGAGATTAAGATGATGGTTCACATGTGATAAGGTGGGGGGAGAACCTCAGGGTAGACAATGATGATACATATATATATATATATATATGTGCGATCAATTAAAAATAAAATAAAGAAAAAAACAAGCTTTAAGACTAGAAGAAGAAAGCAATCACTGTGATGAAAACAAAAAGTTCAAAAGACTAATTAAAAAATACGAGACATTTATAGGAAACCCAAAGAACCCCAAAGTCAGGCATGAACAAAACCAAGAAATAAAAAATCCTTAGAAAAAAACAATAACAACATGAGAGAGAAGTATGAATAATTGAGTCTTCAAGATGCTAGGGGAAATAGTTGGGCAAAAGAAGCAGAAATATTTGAAATATTTGAAAGTTATGATCCTGGAGAAAACACAGGGCATTTTCCAAATTTCTTATCTCTGCATCTTCCTCCACTAAAGATAAGAGAACAGTGGTGTAAAAAAAAGATAGATGTACAATCAATTTTTTAAAAAATAAAATTATTAAAATTAAGATAAGAGAAAAAGAGGACAGAAAATATGAAAAAAAATACAGAAAACTCAGTACTTGAGATCAAGTTGTTAAAACTGGGGAAAACCAAACTTCCTGGGCTGGAGTGGGGAGCCCTTTGGAGTCGGGAGGCTGAGAAGTGCAAGCTGAGGGCTGTTTAAACCCCAAGTTCACTTTTCCTGGGAGAACAACGTGTCCTTGACTGGAAAGACAGTTCCGCTCACACTCACCAGCTGCTGAGCTTCTAGGACATTCTTCCTTTGCCCTAGGTAACTGCTGCCTCTCATGATTTAACTCAGGCTACCACATCTTGACCTACTTGAAAACTGGGTCAGACCTCTCTTTAAAAAAAAAAAAAACAAACCCACAGAAACCTAAAAACTCCTCTCAAGCAAATTCAGCTTTTGTGCTGTTTTCTAGCTCCAGTTTCTTTTCTGCTTTCTGGAGATGCTTGCCAAAGCTGCTTGAGTCAGTTAAGAACATGGATTCTGAGTCTGTTGACACCTGGAAAGAAAGGGGGGGATTTCACAAGAAAAGACAATGATTTCCTTGCCGCCTCTCCTGGCATGGCGCTGGGCCAACTTCAGTGACATTTGGTGCATTTCAGTTGTGCTTTGCAGAGGACCAGAGGCACTCTCCTTGGCCTCAAGGGTCTTGGGAGGGTCTGAAGGAAGACAGGAAGGTGAGAAGTGAGGAGCAAGGAATAATGAGTTCCAGAAATAGATTAAGAGTTGGGATGCCCAGGTGTCTTAAGTGGCAGAAAGCAGTCCTGGTAAACGCTGACATTAAGGAGATTAATGGAGTTACTGAAAGAGTGGTGATAGGCTCAGATTAGCATGTGGAGCACTTTGGAAAGTTCTGGAGTGACTGGTATTGGGATGAGGTTGAAGCTGCTCTGTTGTAGAGCGATCAGGGAAAGCTGCTCATGGGAGAACCAACTGTCTTCTCCCTGGACCCCAAGTATCTGTTGACTCCCATTCTCTTTCCCCATCTGGTTCACTGAAATGTGGATCTGGGAACCCAAAGAAGTTGCCAGATAAAAGTAGAAGAGAGCCAGTTCATTTTCAATTTCAGATGAGCAGCATTTTTTTTTTTTTTTTTGAGACTAGGTCTTGCTATTTTTGCCCGTGGAACTGCAGACTCACATTGCCCGGGGCACCACAGACTCAAGCCATCCCCAGTCTCAGCTTCCCAGGTAGCTGGGATTATAGGCACGCGCCACCATGCCCAGCTATTTTTTTGGAACTAGGTCTCGCTACGGGCCCCAGGTGGGACTCGAGTCACAATCCCTAGCCCCGGCCGCTTCATAGGCTGAAGCTTGCAGGCACGAGCCACCGTGCCCGGCCAGCAGCATGTAATTTTTAGCAATATATGTGCAAGCCTTATCTGGAACATATTGCGTTAAACATTTTCTAGGCTGTTGAGATGATATTCAAAGCTAAGCCTGGCACAGTGGTGTGTGACTGTAAGCGCCAGCCTAGGAAGCTGTGCAGGGAGACCAGGGATCGCAGTTTGAGTCCCTCTCAGGGCAATGTAGCGAGATCTAGTCCCCCCAAAATAGCTGAGCATGTGGCAATGTGCCTGTAACCCCAGCTACCTGGGAAGCTGAGACTGGGGATGGCTTGAGTCTATGGTACCCTGGGCAACGTGAGCCTGTGGTTCCATGGGCAAATAAAGCGAGACCTAGTCTCAAAAACAAAACAAAACAAAACAAAAACTAACAGGACAAGTTGAATTTTCATTTGCTGAACTTGCAGCCCTCTCCTTAGGACCGTGTCTTCGGGAACAAAGCAATGTCATGTGAAAAAAGCAATGTCAAGGAGAAATGGAACCCAGGTCTCCAGACCAAACTGGGCATGAGATGGGCATGGGGCTGCCTGGAGTCTTGCCACCCCAGAACTCTAAGAGTGTTTTTAGCCACTGAGGTCATGGTAAAGACCAAAGATGTTCGGACGATTGAACCTCCTTCCCTCTCCTCTTCCTCGGCCTTCCTCATTGTCCCACAGAGAGGAGCTCAGCTGGAAAGGATGTTGGAGATCATCACAACCAATGTCCTCAGTTTCTGAGAAAATTTTGCTTTTCTTGTGGAGTCACACTGCTATTTACATATTCTCTTAGATTTTTCTTCCTCTCTCACCTCCTCTTTATCTAATTCTCTTTATGATCCTCTTCTCAATTCTTCTTGTTTCCATCCTCTACCCTTTCCTCCACCATGTAGCCATCTATGCCTCCATCCTGCATCCATCCAGACAACATCCTCTTCCTTTTTTTTTTTTGTTATTCTGAGAGAGCATTTTCCTTTTCCTTACTTCCAGATTTTTAAAAATTACATTAAAATTTTAATTTATTGCACATATGTGTGTGTATATTTTGCATCGTTGTCTAGCCTGGGGTTCTCCCACCACCCTCCCACCACCGTATAACTTATGAACCATCGTCTTAATCTTTTATGTCCACTCCACTCCCCCTCTCCTGCTCTATGTTCTGCTGACAGTTTTCAATTTTTCTTGTCTGCTTATTTGTTTGTTTTCCCTTTGACCCTCATATAAGTGAGACCATGCCATATTTCTCTTTTTCTTCCCGGCTTATTTATGCTAGCATGATTCCTTCTAGCTCTATCCATGTTGCTGTGAATGACATAGGTTTGTCTTTTTGGTTGATGAATAATAGTCCATTGTGTACATAGACCACAATTTCCTGACCCATTTGTCTACTTTGGGGCATTTAGGTTGTTTCCATCCTGGCTATTGTAAACAGTGCTGCAATACACAGCTGAGTACAGGTGTCCTTTTGAATGCGAGTTTCTTTGGGTAGATTCCTAGCAGTGGGATTGCTGGATCAAATGCTGTGAAGCATTTGACAAAAAAATTGTTGTTAAGTCCCAGGGTTGGGGAACAGGTGGTTTTTGCAAAGGGCTTTTCAAAGGATTTCAACAATAACCAAATCAACAAAGTGTAAGACATAGTTAAACACGCCATAAATAGCAGATGTGAGATGGAGTCCATTTCATATCTCATAAGGGAATATCTCCAAATAGACCATCTTATAGCCATCCCAGATATTTCTTGTATATGGTGACCTGACAACCCAACCAGAGATAATGCAGTTTTTCTGCCCATTATCTGGTCTTCTCTTATTCAGTAGATTGAAAATATAAAATCTCCAAGTATAAGAAAAGGGATCCCTTGGGGTCACCAGAATTTTTGATTGACCCAAATGTCCTAAGATAATATTAAATAGCCTGAGTTTTCCTTTTTAGAAATTTAGCCCAAGTTTGTAATCTTTGTAAAATTTGTGATAGCATTATTTTGTCACAGTATTTTTCAAAACTACAAATTTTCAGTACTTTTAAGGGTCCTCCACACAGCTTCCCATAGTGGCTGGATCAGTTTACACACCCACCAGCAGTGTAAGAGTGTCTCTCCACACCCTTTCTCTCCACATCCACGCCAGCACTTGTTGTTGCCCATTTTTTTGCCCTTCCTTCCTTCCTTCCTTCCTTCCTTCCTTCCTTCCTTCCTTCCTTCC
>PVHY01021525.1:0-23769 GCA_004024945.1 Uropsilus gracilis
GGATTAGATGTGTTTCCTGGAGACAGCAGAATGTTGGGTTCTCTCTTTTGATCCAGTCTGCAACTCTGCGTCTTTTGATTGATGAGTTTAGACCATTGACATTTAGAGTGACTATTGATGTGTGGGGTTCTAGTATTGGTTTTCTAGAGGTCATTTTGAGGTTCTGCTTTGGTTTTCTTTTATGTATATTCTATTTATTTGTCTGAGAGTTTTGGACCTAGGGCTTCTTCCAATATTTCTTGGAGTGGGGGTTTGGTGGCAGCAAATTTTTGGAGACTTTGTTTGTCTGAGAAGGTTCTAATTTTTCCTTCCTAGGTTTTATGTAAGACAGAAGAGAAGATTTATAAATCCATTTGTATACAACTTGGGAATTTACAAACTGCATATAAACTCTAAAATAGGTAAGGGCTAAGTTGAACAAAAGTCACATTGTAGGTGGTTCTGAGAATGGAGATTTCTAAGTGAGTACTCAAAAAAGATTAGCATAAAGGAGATAACATGGCCTGGAGTTCAGAGACCAATTTTCAGTTGGGTGATTTTGAATAAGTCATCTTTCCTCTCTGGGCTTCTGTTCTATATCAGTAATGGAGATGTTTAAAAGCAAATTACCTTTTTACTAAAACTATATAGTTTTTACCATCCTCATAGAGGTATGCTATATATAGTGTAGTTTGCTGTAAGTAATCTCTGAAGCCAATGGCAAATAAAATCTTTTTGTCATTCTTGTCAGCATGGCAAAGACAGATCCGATTCCCAGGAAACATTACTTGCCTCCTAAAACTGAGGCAGGGACCTAAACCTCTTCTCATCTACGAGGGGCTACTTGGGTTAGAAAGAAACCCAAGTTACTGGAACCAGCTCTCTGTGAGCTTGGGCAAGTTACTTAACTATCTTGCTTCCATTCCCCACCTGTAAAATAAGGATAATAACCAAATCTAGCTGATAGGTTTTGTCAATATAGTTAAGGTGTATATTTTTGACAAATAGTAACGACTCCATAAATATTAGCTTTTATTGCTTTTAACAGCAAGCTAGCTTGGTATTTCTAAAAGAGAGACAAGAGAAATAAACTATTATAATCTTTTTTTTAAAAAAAACCTCTTTTTATCAGCATCATATGATCAGATTATTACATTTAGCAATCAACAGCATGGGTGTAAAATATCTACACTAAAATTCTTTTGGAATGCTTTACACTTTCTGCCAAACAGAAACTGAAATAACTTGTTAAACAATTAGTCATGAACATGGCCCTTGAGTTTTTTGCCTGTATACTTGAGTATTATCTAAAACATATCTTCTTTGCAGCAGAGAGGTCTGGCCACAGCTGTACTTGGCTAAGTTCACAAATCTCTTGAAAACTGCAGCTTCCTTGTCACTTCTCTAGCTCTCCTCTCCTGTTAAACTTTGTTTTCTGGCAGTTAATTAAAACCTTCTGTCACTTGTAATAGCTACTATTGTTGCTGAAACCCCCCCCAGCCACCTTGGTTTTGTGGTTCAGCCTCTACCACCATAGGAGCCAGAGCTTCTGCCTCCAAAGTTTCTTTTTCTTTTTCTTTTTAAATATTGTTTTGATTGCACATATATCTACACACACACACACACACACACGAATATTACATCTTTTTTTAATCTCGATAGTCTCCCATCACCTTATCACCCATGAACCTTTTTTATCTCTTGTGCCCTCCCTCTCCCCAAAGTTTCTTCTTTTCTTGGCTCTAAATTTTGAATATTGTTGTAACTGCCAAAATTATTTTGGCATCTCCAATACCTCCAGAACTGCTTCCATCATTACCAAACCCACCACAGCCATTGCCATTCCCTATCACAGCTGCCACCAAAGCCACCTTGACCACTGAAGTTTGCTCTATGACCAAAGTTGTTGTTCCCACCAAAATCACCCCTGTGATCACCATCAAAGTTTCCAGAACCACTTCAGTATCTTTGGCTGGAAGAAACACAGGTCACCTCAGGCTTAGGTAGAGATTTCCTTACTTCACAGTTGTGGCCGTTCACAGTGTGGTGTTTTTGAATAACAATCCTGTCTACAGAATCATGACCATCAAAGGTTACCAAAGCAAAGCCTCTCTCTTGCTCTGCCTTGAGCAGTCATGATTTCAGTCACTTCGATTTCCCAGTCAGTTCAAAATAATTTCTTTTTTTTTTTTTTTTTGAGACTAGGTGTCGCTATTTTTTGGTACCACGGACTCAAGCCATCCCCAGCCTCAGCTTCCCAGGTAGCTGGGATTACAGGCGTGCGCCACCACGCCCAGCTGTTTTTTTGGAACCAGGTCTCACTACGGGCCCCAAGCGGGACTCGAACCGCGATCCCTGGCCCCGGCCGCTTCATAGGCTGAAGCTTACAAGCACGAGCCACCGTGCCCGGCCTTCAAAATAATTTCTTAGGTGATGTTCTCCAGTATCTTCTTTAATGCCACCTGCAAAAATCCTTTTCACAGTTAAGTGGGCACCAGGTCTTTAAGAATCTTCTCTCAACACCACCCTCTTTGATTTCACACCTCTTCCATACACTTTGTGTGACCTGGCCTTCCTGGCTGCCTCCACCTCCCCCACCGTGGAGTAAGTGACAACCCAAAGCCTCTGCATCACTGAGTGTTTGGATCTCATTGCCACACACTCTGTGAGTGCTTCCTGCTGCTTGCAATAGCTTCTTAGACCCTCATTAGTGGTTTCCAAGCTCAAACCTCCAAGGAAGAGCTTCTGCTACTGTTCTGCTCCTTGGGAGACTCTGACTCAGACATGATGGCAGAGAAAAGGGAGACTTTTCGCAGTGCTTACTGGGTGGCTTCCATGGGTAGAGAGGAATTATCATAATTCTTAGTAGCTGAGGCCCTCAGGTAACAGACTCCTTGTTTTTGTTTCTTGGTGATGAGTTTGTTACCAAAAAACCAAACAGCAGGAAAATAAGACTTATAAAATCCAGGTTTGTTGATCTGAAAACTGCAATTAAAGCTACAGAAATCTTGGCAGGATTCTGAACCCTCTCATCCTTAAACATTCTTCAAAGAAGTCCTGGCCCAGTTTGCAGGTACCCTCCTCAACCATATCACATATGAGTTTCCTTATGTTGTTCTCTCCAAACTGGCAGCTTCCCTTCCTGAGGCTATCTTGGCCTGAGATCAAAGGCCAGCTCCTGCCTTTTTTTTTTTTTTTTTTTTTAAATTCGAATCTTTTCCTGGTTCAAAGCTCTGGGTTCTCATGGGCACATACCTTATTCACAATCAATGTTTGCACCACTAGATGAGTTTACCCTGTTTCCTGGTGTGCTAGCTACAAGTGCCACACCTGTAGTCTTCCCTCCCCCAACCTCCTTACTGTGCACCCACAAAGGAAACGGTCTTATATGATTAAAGAGTCCCTTCTTTGCAGGGTCACAGTATATTCTGCTTTTGTCTTATATGTACCTAGTGCCTTTTCTATGACAAGTCACACCAGAAAAATAGACCAGCAACATTTGCTTAAAGCAACATTGACACAAATCTGCTTGTTTTGATATCTTAAGACAATCATTCAGAGGGAAAAATAGTAACCACATAATTTTGTATTTATGCACCTATATGGCTAGACAGTTAAAAAAAAAAAAAGGTGTTTTTGTGTTTTCTAGGTTGTGGGAATCTTCTCTGTCCTCATTTTTAATGATGCCATCCTTGGCCTGGGCTTGTCATTCTAATGATGCTTATATGCCAGAAACTTCAAATTCTTCAGAATAAGGAACAGATGTATAGAAAAAGGAGAATGGCTATCGAGCACATTTAATATGTTGGGATTTTATAACCAAATACACATCAATAAATGTCATGTAATGATAGTAGAGTATTTCACTAGCACTGCTATCTGTCGGCCAGGGCCACCAAACACATGAGGGTGAAGATGAAAGGGCTTTGCTTTAGCAAAACCCAAAGAGTTTCCATTGTTATACCCTTAAATTAATCTCCCAGAGTTCAGTTACTGAATTTATAGCCTCCTGACATTCATCAGCTTTCCCCACTACTACCCCCTTCCAATGACAATCTAAGACCTGATGTTGTAGTAGGTGATACCTTTCCCAAAATCCTGGAGACCATTAGTGCAAGAATGACTATTATCCTTATTTTAAAAAGGGTTGACTTGAGGTAAAATGACTTGCCCAAGGTCATGTGTAGCAAGGAAGCAACAGAACTGGGATTAAAATACAGTGTAATTTTAGGACAAATTTGGGGAGTCTAACTTCACTTGGCAAAAAAGTAGACTCAGAAAACTGGTTTATAGCCAATTTTGAGAAATTTCAGGGTGAAAGATGCAGAAGTGCTGATCAAAGCTATTTCAGTTTAGGGGAACATCCTTCTACACGGAGAAGTTCACCTCAGTCCTTCTCCATCAACTTACAGCAAAGCTTCCTGATAAGTGGGACCTCAAGCAAATGTCTTTATGGGAAATGTGGAATAAAGGCCGCTCAGAGCTAGGACAGGAACCTCCAACTGTGGGTGAGGCCCAAACAGGCAAGAAAAAGTGCTTAGACCAATAGCTGTTGACTTCTTTTGCTACTAACCAATAGGGTTGGGTGCTTTCATCAGCTGCAGGCTCTAAATTTGCATTTCTGAATTGTGTGGTGTTTGTATTTCTGCTGGGGAGCTACCAGTCCCATAAGTACGTATCCGTGTATGCAGGCCTGTGTGTGCATATTTATCCAGCGAAAATTTACTAAGTACTTTTTGAGTGCTTGGTATTCTACTAGGTGTTGGGGATAGAGGGGGCAAAAAAATATAGACATACCACTGCCCTCATAATGGCCACTATAGCTCGTTGGGGAGACAGTAATCAAACAAACAGCTAAATAAATCACTGGCAATATGTGCTGTGTGGGAAAAAAATATGGTGCTGTGATCACAAATAATAGCAGGGTGGGGGTGGGAGTGGGGGTGGGAATCTACCAAATACTGTTCAGGGAAAGCCTATCTAGGAAGGTGCCATTTAAGCTAGGAATTGAAGGGGTCAATCTGATCATTTCCTAATACATTCAAATGTGGAGTCATTATGTTGTACACCTGAAACTATCTAACAGTATGATGTTATTTGACAATTATATCCCAACTAAGAAAAAAAAAGAGGGGCTCCACCAAGGGATCTTCCTCAGCCTGAGATGAGGTGAGGTATGGGGGCTCTGGAGTGGAGCGGGGCAAGCGTGGCAGGATGCTGGGAGAACCCAGGAAGCCTGCTGTTTTGTTTTCGCTCCATCCATTTCATTCTTGCAGGGCCCCTCCTGTCTCTCAGCACACCCAGATGCCAGATAGGGTATCTCCTGCCCCCATCTTGAACTGTTCCCAGTTCTTCCCCACCCATTCCTATTTTCTGCCCTGCAGATCTCCTGGAACAAGGGGGTTGACCTATGGTGGCATGAACTCATGAAAGAGGCAGGGGATGAGTGTGAGCCTGAGTGGTGTGATGCTGAGGACCCACTCTTCATCCTGTACACCAGTGGCTCTACCGGCAAACCCAAGGCAAGTGTGCATGTGCGTGTGTATGTGTGCACATGTGCGCTATGAAGAGATGAGAAGTGGTTTCTGAGAAAATGTTTAAAAACATGAATTTTAATCTACAACCCTGAGTTTCAGAAATGTCCTATTTTGTAAATCAAATGAATACATAAATCCTCCATCACTAGGTGCTGAGGAACAGGGTGAGACAATTCAGATGGGGACTTTCATGGTGCTCAAAAAGGGAGAAAGGGAGAAAAGAATCAGTCCTGTGACATTCGTGTTCCTTGCCCATCCTCATATGACTTAGCTGAAGGAAAGCTGCCCTCCTTCGCAGCCAACCGTAGGCACCAAGACCTCTCTTAGGTTCCTCAATTTACATGCTACAGCATTAACACCTAATATCTCCCAGGGCAGGGTAGGAGCCAGCATTCGTAAGAAAACTCTGATTCTGATAGATGTGAAACCTACTTCACTACCTCCCACTCACCCTCTTTACGTGCTTTAGAATATCCCTCACTTGGCTGTTAGAAACCATCTTGAACTCTTCCTAGGTACTTCCTAGGTACTGAGGGAGTCAGGAAAAGAAACTGTCCCCCTCCCCACTCTCACTCTGTCAACATGTAATTGTGTGCGCACAATTGCACACCAGACACAATTAGAAGTGCATGGACTAGAAGTGTTCATATGTATGAGAGCAAATGGGTGACTCAGAAATACCGCTCTAGGGTGTGGGTATGAGTGATGGACTGACTGGCATGTATGTGGGGTATGAGATGGGGGTGAAAGGTGGAGGCTGTGAAAAGGGAGGACCAGACTCCCTGTAGAGCCTCTTCCTCTAGCTCAGCCCAGCACAAGACCCAGCCTGAGGCCCCATTCCTCTCCTAGGGTGTGGTGCACACAGTTGGGGGCTACATGCTCTATGTGGCCACGACCTTCAAATACGTGTTTGATTTCCATGCGGAGGACGTGTTCTGGTGTACAGCAGACATTGGATGGATCACTGGTCATTCCTATGTCACCTATGGACCCATGGCCAATGGTGCCACAAGTGTTTTGGTGAGACGGAAACTGGGACCCATGGCCACCTAGCCTACCTAAGGGAGGGGCAAGATTTTCTTGGGCCGCTTGTTCTAGAAGGAGAGAGATTTATTTCTATAGTGACCTGTTTCCTGGAGAAACACTTCTAAGGGGGTGGTATGTCCTGACTAGGAAGGCTTCTTGACTTTTCTGGTAAGGGAGTAAAGAGATTGGTTGGTCAGAAAGGGCAAAATATTGAGTCTGAGGTGGTAGCGGTGTGGAGGGACTGGAGGGGAAGACCAGGAATGACTGCTTATACTGGGGTCAGTTTGAGGGGATTCCCACATACCCAGACGTGAGTCGCCTATGGAGCATCGTGGACAAGTACAAGGTGACCAAGTTCTACACGGCACCCACAGCTATCCGCCTGCTCATGAAGTTTGGAGATGAGCCTGTCACCAAGTAAGACCCCTCCCTACCTGCTGTCCTTTGCATGGCCCTCAGGGCTGGGGGCTGGCTTTTGTGCAGTCTTTGCCATCCCATTGTTCTGCCTCTTTGTTCCGCCTCTCTGACCTGGGATGGGGAGGGGACAGAAGAGCTTGGGCATGTCCTGCTGGTTCCCAGAAGTGCTCAGAGTCTTCCTCTTCCTCCACTTCCTGCCCAAGGTTTAGCCGGGCATCCTTACAGGTGCTAGGCACAGTGGGTGAACCCATCAACCCTGAGGCCTGGCTCTGGTACCATCGGGTGGTAGGTGATCAGCGCTGCCCCATTGTGGATACCTTCTGGCAGACAGAAACAGTGAGTCAGAGGTTCAGAAGGTTGGGGCTCAGGGACAGTTTGGGAAGACTGACTCAAAACTCTGATCTCTGACTTTCACAGGGTGGCCACATGCTGACTCCCCTCCCTGGTGCCACACCCATGAAGCCTGGCTCTGCCGTGAGTGAGACTCCCTTGGCTGCTCTTGAACATTTCCCCTAACTAGCGGTTGAGAAACTGGACTCATGTGAAGAATTTGGGGCTCCAGGGCATCCGGGGAGAGGTAGAAAGCTGGATCAGAGTTGCCTCACTCCTCTCCTCGGCTCTTGTTTGCTTCTAGACCTTCCCATTCTTTGGTGTAGCACCTGCAATCCTGAATGAGTCTGGGGAAGAGTTGGAAGGTGAAGCTGAAGGTTATCTGGTAAGGCCTGGTCTTTGGGGGTCTTTGCAGAGGGGGAGAAAAGGGGTCACTGAAGAATACTTATTTTGCTTCAGAGTTTAGAACCTAGTCTCTCCTGGTAGGTGCTTGTGGTTAAAGTTCTATGATTAAGAGATTATCCTCTTCTTCCTCTTCCCTGTCCCAAGGCATAGCCAGACATCTGTGTGGGTGCTTCTGGATATGTTGGGGGGAATCCTTCTGGATATATTGCCTGTATCTCTGTCTTTTGGCCCATGAGGAGCCTAAGGGCCCTTCAGAGTCTGACCAAAGATTCTTGATGGTACCCTTTGGGGCCTAGAAGTCTTTGTCCCACGTCTTCCTTTGACATTGTGAAAGAAGCTTCATTCCGTAATGGAAACTCATAGGCTCTGGAGTCAGCCCACCTGGGTCCAAATCCTGCCTCTCCTGTGACCTCAGATAAGTTACCTGAACCCTTTGAGCCAAAACAGAGTTGTATTGGTGCCTTTGTCTCCTATGGTTACTGGATTGATTAAATAACATGTGTGAAGTGATCAGCACAGAACTTAACAGTGCAGGGTAAATGTCAGCTATTGTAGTGATTGTGTTAGTCACTGGAAAGAGGTCCTCAGCCTCTACTCTCCACCCAACTTCAGTTCTACTAATAGTGAGTTGGTAACAAGGGTAGGACCTGAGTCCAGCTCTCTTGATTCAACCTAGACTTCTGTCCATTGCATCAGTCTCCTGCCACAGGAGCAGTAATTATTGAGTCATATGTGGATCCCACTTTTTTATATGACTCTTTTCATCTGTCTAAAATTAGACCTGCTTTCTTGAGGGATTGCCAAAAAGGAGACCCAAATTTACTAAGACATGATCACTAACAGAACACTGTGCTGGGCTCTTTCCACAGATGATCAATATATTCCTCACAGTAACTTTCAGAGATTTTTTTCCTAATAGTTGAGGATCCTGAAGCTCAGAGAGGTCAAGTTCTATACCCAAGATCACACAGCTAGTAAAAGGCAGAGCTGGGACTACAAGCCTGAAATGCCTTATTTCCAAATTGTACTATTGCTCAGCGATGGCATTCAGACCATTTCTCCTCAAGTTTGGCAAACAACTGTGACTAAGCAAGACAGCACAGCGATGACAACACCATGCCTTCCTCTCCCTAGGTGTTCAAGCAACCCTGGCCAGGGATCATGCGCACAGTCTACAGGAACCATGAGCGCTTTGAGGCCACCTACTTTAAGAAGTTCCCTGGGTACTATGTGACAGGAGATGGTGAGCCTTGTCTGTCCCCACACCTCCCACCAAGCCTGTAGCGCCCCCTTCCACTTTCAAGAAGAGCTGGCAAGAACAGAGAGGTGTGTGTTCGACATGTCAGTGTCCAGTATTAGGCAGGGGCACAAACATATCTGACGTATGAAGTAAAACAATGGCCCCATTGTTCAAGGCATGCAGTGCATGGCAGCGTGCACGACATTGTTAATGTCCCTCACGCTTGGGCCTGCCCATCCAGCAGTCCATTCATCCATTAATAGTCATTGAGCACCTGCTGCATCCGTGCACTGATCCAAGCAGAGGGAATATTCCCATGAGCGAGGTGAGCAGAGTTTTACTGCCCTAGCATTGTGGAAAAGAGAAACACACCAGGGTAATACCAGGGGGTACACCAGTGTGGCCACCTTGGAGCCTGGTCACCCAGAGGGCAAGAGCAGAACACTTATTAGCAGGTCTAGTGAGTGTGGCAGTTGGTCGTGTGGGTCACCCTCCTGCTTGGGGTGTGATGTTGTGCATGTCTTCCAGGCTGCCGGCGGGACCAGGACGGCTATTACTGGATCACTGGCAGGATTGATGACATGCTGAATGTATCTGGTGAGCACCAGAGGTCACTGTCCTTCCCCGCGAGCCCCGCTCTCCCAGCAGCTCCCCCCAGAGAAAGCATGGAACCGCCTTCATGCAGACCATGCTTGCAGAGCAGCCTTTAGCTCTAGGGCCAGGTTTCATAGCAAGGGTGAGAACACTGGAATGTGCCTAGCAGGGGACAGCCTGGTAGTAAGAATGTCATGGGAAGAGAGAACGCCCTGCTCTGTTTGGCCAGCCCAAGACTGTGCGCACACAGATGGAACCGGAGCCAGGAGAGAGTCTGAGTTCTCTCACACTTTTTTTTTTTTTTTTTGAGACTAGGTCTTGCTATTTTTTGCCCATGGAACCACAGGCTCTCGTTGCCCTGGGTACCACAGACTCAAGCAATCCCCAGCCTCAGCTTCCCAGGTAGCTGGGATTACAGATGCATGCCACCACGCCCAGCTATTTTTTTGGGACTAGGTCTTCCTACATGCCCCCAGCGGGACACGAACCATAATCCTGGCCCTGGCCATGGCTTCCTAGGCTGCCATTTACAGGCATGCGCCACCATGCCTGGCCTCTCACGCACTTCTTTCCCTTGCCAGGGCACCTGCTGAGCACAGCCGAGGTAGAGTCAGCGCTGGTGGAACATGAGGCTGTGGCGGAAGCAGCTGTGGTCGGCCACCCCCACCCTGTAAAGGGCGAATGTCTCTACTGCTTTGTCACCCTGTGCGATGGCCACATCTTCAACACCAGCCTCAGCGAGGAGCTGAGGAAGCAGAGTGAGGACCTTCTCCAGGCAGGGCCTGCAGGGTCTGTCCTGATAGCCCAGCTCCCACAGGGAGGGGCTGGAGCCAGCTGCTCCCCAAAACCACAAACCGATCCAAGGGGACCCACTGACCTCTTCCCACTCAGTCTTCACTAATCTCTCCTTAGGATCATAATAGCTGACATTCGTAGAATTCTTTCTCTGTGACACCACGGAGCTGAATGCTTTAAATGAATTAATCCATTTAATCCCTATAATAACCCCCATAGAATAAATCCTATTGTAACCCTTGTTCTAAAATGAAGAAACTAAGGCTTAGGGAAGTTAAAGCACCTGTCAAGGCCACACTGCTAGTCAAGCAGGATTTCAACTCTAGCAGGTTGTTTTTAGCACTTGAATTTCCTAAAGATTAAGGTAAAATGAGACTGTGAAGGGATGGATGGGCAGTAAGTCTAATGAACGACTATGGGCAAGACCTTGAACTGGAAACAGGCAGGGGACAAAAGCATCCCTAGCTTGTCTCTGGGAAGCTGGCTAAGAGAATTGAAGAAATGTTTTATGATTTGTCGGTTACAGTTAGAGAAAAGATTGGCCCCATTGCCACACCGGATTACATCCAGAATGCACCTGGCTTGCCTAAAACCCGCTCAGGTATGTTCAGAGGCCTCAAGGTGTTGGGAGTGAACTGTCCGAGGCCCAGGAGTGGTGGAGTGGCATGAATGGATGGATGCCTTGGGCACCCTGGGGTGGGTCAGTAGGTAACCAGAGACCTGTGGTTTCTTAGGGAAGATCATGAGAAGGGTGCTTCGGAAGATCGCTCAGAACGACCACAACCTGGGAGATACATCTACCGTGGCCGACCCATCCGTCATCAGCCAGCTTTTCAGCCACCGTTGCCCAACCACCTAGTGAAGAAGACCCTGCCCTTTACCCAGGATCCCTTTGCTTGGCTCCAAAATTTAGCCCACTTTCCCTGTCCCCATCCCAGAGTGCTGAGGGCCACTGCTGACCCACATCACTTCCCGGATCAGATGACCAAGACCGAGGACCAGCTATGCCCCTGGGTGGAGGCAACTTCCTGTGCCAGGCAGATGGGACAGGACCCAAGTCAGCCTTAGTTGCTGTGCCCCCAAGAGTGCAAGGAGCTCTTGGAGCTCAGAGCAGGGATCTGAAGGTCACGTCCCCAATCTCAGATGAAGACTCAGGAGGCCAGTGAGGGCCTAGCTGCGATGGGAAGTAGCTATAATCCTAGGTCAGCTTTCTCAGGAAGCACTAGTACTTATCTCGGGCAAGCACTTGCCCTTAGAAACGCCTGTTTATGAGTCCTAGAACAATTATTTTTTTAAACCCTCTGCTTCTTCTGTTCTGGGTCTGAATTATCCTTTGTGCCAGATGGCAGTGCTGTCTGCCCGTTTGCTCTCAGGGCTAGGTGGGCAGGCTGTCTCCAGAGGGTTTTCAGATCATCTGCTTCTTTGCAGTAGGAATGTTTTGTTGCTAAGGCCAGAGGAGCTAATTTTCTTTGTCCTCTCTACCCGTCTTCTCCTGAATGGAGCCCTGCCCATGAGAGACACTCTTGAATGATGCTCTCTTTTCTTGTCCTGGCCATGTTCAAGGCCTAAGTTGTAGGAATAAAGTCTGTGACCCCAAAAAAGTGATGACTTATTTCTTGGCTTTCTTACTGCTTATATACTCGCAAGCTGCTTTGATTTGTGTGTGAGGTGGGAAGGGGAATGGTTTGCCCCAGGAATAGCCTAATCTCCTAAAGCTTTTGGTGTGGGCAGAGCTGGGTGGGGCTTTACCCGGGCCCTCTGCAGTGCAGGGAAGCAGGAAGCCAGCTCATAGCTGTGATGTCCAGTTATGTTGGTTTCCTGCTTGGGCCTTGCTGCGGGCTCTCTGTACCCCCTAGGATCCTGTAAGAGGATCTGTGAGTGCCCAGGTGCCTCCCACATAGTCTGAGGCTAGGGGGCCCTGATTACAGTCTAGTCACCTCCCTGTTTCACAGGACACCTCAGTGGGCTGACCCCAATTATAGTCCCTTCCTCCTCCAAAGCATAAACCAAGGACTCAGCATCAGCAAAGTAGTTTTATTAAAGGCAGAGATGGGGAAAAGCTATGTCCTTCCTCTCAGCCCTCAGTCCCATCCCAAGTCAAACACTGGCAACTGCTTAAAAGGCTGAGAGGAGGGTGGCAGCATAATGAACCCTAACCTCAGAGCAGCTTTCCTGGACTGCACGCACCCCTGAGGATTAAAGGGTCTTTATCTCACTGAAGAGAAACAGCTTTTCCTGTCATCAGAAGGGAGAGCTGAGAGAAGGTACCCAGCATTTACACTTCCATGAAAACTCTGAAGTCTCTAGAAGGCATCAGCCCTCCCAGGTGGAAGGGCTTGGAGAGGAGCAGAAGGTCTTGAGTGAAGTCAGGCGGCCCTGCTGTGCCCTCACACAGGGTATGGGTTGTCCAGGACGGCCACGCCGGCGGCCACGCCGCCATCAGCATGCTCGATGGCCTTAGTGCGCAGCAGATGCCCCACGTGCTTGTTCATCACATGGGTCTTTCCCTGCCTACAGAGACGAGAGGAGACACGCAAGTCCATCAGATGGGTGCCAATTCCACCCATATGGTCCTGGCTGAGCAGTACACGGGGAACTCACTACACCTGAGACAGTGCTGGGATTTTAAAGTCAGATCTGGATCCTAGCTCAGAAATCGGTAGCTCTGTATCTTTAAGCAAGTTACATAGCCTCTCTATCAATTTCCTCAATTTAAAGTAGGGATAATCCCTCTCACTTTGCAAGATGGTCCTAAGGATTAAACAAAGCAGGAAACGCTCTTAGCATGATGCCAGGTTCACATTTCATGTTTTGTTGCTGTGAATTTCCATCTCTACCTCACTCTCAAGAGGGTTGTGGTGGGAACTGGGGGGGGGGGGGTGAATGGGAGGGAGAGATAGGTGGAGATGTGAATGGTTAGAGCAGAAGATTGCAGGGATGCGAGCATAGTAGAACCTGTATCTCCACCTTGTCCCGACCTTGGAGTATTTACGGTATGAAGGACCAGGCACTATTCCCTACAAATCCCCAAGTCTTTCTATTTTGTTGATTCTTCAGTGCTCAAAGCCAAACCCAGGAGCCACTCAGTTTTCCAAAGCTACTGAGTCCCCTTTAGCTGGCCCATCCCACCTCTGCCCAGCTGCCCCTGGGCCTGAGAGCTGGACATCTTCCTTGTGACCACCCAAGGTGGTCAGGCCTTACTTTCTCCTCCACATTGTTACTACTTGGAATCGCCTTTATGGTTGCAAGGCCTTGTCATCTGGGCTTCACTTCATTGCCCCATGAGGTAGGCAGTGTTGGGCCCTTGGGCTCACTTACTGGGTAAGGAAGCGGAGAGCACAGCCAGGGGCTGAGAGGGCTGCCATTGAAGCCTGGGAGTCCTGCTCCCTCCCCTGTTACCCTTAGGCTTGCTCAGCGGCTTCTGGCACAAGGAGTCCCTCCCCACTAGCTTACCTGACATAGACCCCGAAGATGCCAAGTTCTGAGATGCACTGGACCACTCGAGCAGGGCTGCCAGGCCGGAGCAGGCAATTCCTGAAAGGCTCCGGTTCGATCTTCTCCATGAGGATGTAGGAGGCCCTCTCCTCGCTGTCCTTCAGTCGCTGCAGAGCCTGCACCATCTCGTCCCCATACAGATTGTTACCTGTGCGGGTAAATGAGTGGACTGGGCTTTCCCCTTCATTGGCCTCTATGACCAGCACCTGTGGTATTGCACCGCCCATGATTGTATGTGCCGGCCCACGGGCTGTGCGCATGCGTGAGTGGGCTCACCTGGAGGTGAGTGGGCCCAGGAGGAGAAGCTAGAAGGGCATCATCACCCTGGGAGGTGACCAGGGGCACACAGGAGGGAGAGCAGGAGAGAGAGATGGGGAGGGCAGCAGTGAGCACAGCAAAGACAGAATGTGAAGAGAAAGCCAGAGGCCTGAGAAAGAGTGCGAAGATTCCTGGGGGACTGGGAGGCTTCCCAGCCTGGCCCTGGCCCTCCCCTGCCCTGCCTGGTGTCTGTGTCTGCTGGAACTGGTAAAGAACCTACCCAGAGCCTGACGCTTGGACTACAATTGGTGTCACAAACAGGACAGCTGTGCTACCTGCGATTCTACTGGCCAGTCACCCTGGACCCTTTGTCCACCCTCTCCACTTTGCACCTCCACGTCTATGGCCACATGGACAGGTCAGCAGCCTCAGTTCCTGCTCAGACCTGGCACCAGGGAAGGAAACATCACTCAGCAGGAGAGGCCTTACTCCCAGCAAACACAGCTTCCACACCATCCCACCCCAGTTCTCCCATTTCTGCCCAAGGCTGCTCCTTCTCATCCTCCCTGACAGGCTCCTGCTCCTCTGAAGTGTTGGGGTCCCCCGGGAATGGGTCCTCCCCTTTGCTGTCTCCTCCATATGGGGACTTTTTTCCAAGGGAGATTTAAGGCTCCATCTCTACCCTATAAATTGTTAGCCCCCAAATCTCTGGCTCAAGCTCCTTGCTCTAGACACCACATGGATATCCATCCCACGGACCCCCAAACAAACGCAACATGTCCAAGCAGAACTCATACTTCTGTATGAACCTCTCCTCCTGGATCTTCCCCCTCGTGAGCAGGCGAAAGGCATTCCTGAGTCTTGTCTAATTCCTCCCCTGTCACCTCTGTCACTAACTCGGACCCGGTCTGGACCCCACATTGTCCTAGTCCTAGTCCAGGCCTCTTCATTGCCCTGCTGGGAACCGTAGAGCCTCCCTGACAGCCTCTCTGCCACCAATGTCTCCCCGGATCTGGGCCACGCTCCGCCACAGTGGAAACACGGATTCCAGATCCATTGTGTGTGTGTTCCCTTCCTAAAATCCATTACAGCTCCCCACAAGCTGAGGACAAGACCATGTTTCTTGCATGTATGCTGCAATACCACAGCCAGGTCCCAAGCTATCTTTTCCAGCCTCAAGCCTGGCCGGACCCCGTCGCCCACACTGCCTGCCTGCCTGGCAGTTTCTCAATCCCCAGATACACCATGTTCGTGGAGCGGTGTTTCTGCTTGCAGTTGTTCCTTCTGAAAGAAATATTCTTCCCCATTTTCACCTTTTCACGCCTAAATGTCCTTTGAGACCCAGATCAAAAATCATCTCCTCTGGATCTGTGAGGCAGACATGCTCCCTGCCCTCAGGGAGCTCGAGCGAGAAAGGAAGTCATCCACGCTGCAGATACACCCCACCCCAGGCACCTCCGATGCCTCTGCCCCAAGCCCCCCATGCTGAGCAGTGGACTTCCCCTGCGCTCCACAGTGCTTGGTCACAGGGCCCCAGAGACCGTCCAAGGCCAGGGCCCATGGCAGTTGGTCCTGTGTGCATGGAGCCTGAGCGGTATTTATGGCAAGTGTGGCTCCACCAGCCAGCCCCACTTGAAGAGCAGCCCCACAAAGGGGGAAGCACCTACCTCCACCCTCTCTCTGGGGCTTCAGCACAAAGCGGCCAGGGGCAGCAAGGGCCTTAGTGATGGCCTGGTCACCTTCCGCACCCTGGAGGCAAGAACGCAGATGTCAGCAGCTATAGGTCAAAGAGGCAAGAGCTAAGGCCCTGGTTGTAAAAAAACAACATCAGAGGAAGAGCAGGGGAGGAAATAGCCATAAGCCTCTTCAGGCCAGATGCTACTCTTCCCATGGGACCCCTGAAAACCCTTGCAGCAGCAAGCACGAGAACTTTCTCTGGCCGAGGTGGGGGATCTGCAGGAGGAGGACTGGAAGGCAGAGATGTTCCCCGATGTTTAAAATCTTCCTGAACCCCTTCCCCTGGTTACCAGCCCCATCTCCCCACCTTCCAAAGCTTACAATGGATTCCCGTCCTACCTCCCCGGGGTTCTCGGAGTTCCAACAAGTACCACTGACCCAGTGCCAGTGTCAGTCTCCCCAACAAACTGGGTTTCATGTCACTGCCACCTAGGCCTGTGTGGAAGAAAAGGCCCCCACGCACCATGTCCAGTGAGTAGAGGCCAGCAAAGGTGGCCCGAAGGCGGGCCACAGCCTCAGGCTGCTCAGGGAGCAGTGCCTCCAGCAAGCCCGGCCTGCTCAGCTCCTGCTGCACCTTCTTGGTCCCAGCCAGCTGGGTAGCGATGTCTGGGCACTTGACAGCACGGGACCTTTCCAGCAGCAGGCGCGCCTCCCAATTCTGTGGATGGGAGAGAACAAAAGAGATTCGGTTTCCCTCCGTTTTGGCTGACCTCGTGTCTGGCCTCCAAGTTGCCTTCTCTGAGCAGCACTAGGTGCCATGCTTGGTGCTCCTGGCATTCATTATCTCTCAGTCACGGCAGCAGCATGATGAGGCAGATCTGTAGGGTTCTCGCCAACAGGGAGTCACCATCCGCGTTGACACGCGACTCTCTTTGTGGCAAAATGTAGAGGGTGTAGAAAATTGGTGAGGAAGCTTGAAAGGGGGTGGGACACTAGTCATGAGTTCAGCTTCTCACAGTACTCCAAAATAAACCCACACTCCCACCACAGCCTACGTGACCCTGCAGGAGCTGGCTCCTTTTAACCTCATTCCATGCGATTCTCTGCCTCATCCCCACATTTCAGCCGTACCGGCCTCTCCGTCTTCATCATTCCCACTTCAGGTCTTTGCAGTCGCTGCTTTTCCCTCTGCCTATAAATCCTCCCCTTCTGGCTTTTCTGTTGAGTGGCTGGATTCTTCTCATTCTGGTTTCTGCTCAAAATCACCTTCTCAAACAAACCTTCTCGGGCCATCCTATTCAGTGTAGCTTTCCCCATAATTCTTCATTTTTATTTTATTATTATTATACAGCCTTCAATGTATTCATTTTACTAAAACTGCCATAGTAGAAATGAAAGCTAATAAAATGAAACTCAGGAGTGAGGTCATGAAGTATAACTAAATACATCTTACATAGAAATACCATGTATTTCCTGATTAGTATCGAGTAAATACCTAATCTATCCAGAATTCTGACCTCAGAGAAAAATGTCGGAGTCAACCACTGAAGGTGCTTCATGTTACCGGGCCATTCTTACAAAAGTGAGGGCCTATGGGACTATCCCTTCAATCTTTCTTTTTATCAGGGATTTCTGTGGGTTCCTTGGTTGAGAGTCCACTTATAGCTGCACTCTTAAGAGTCTCTGAACCTTTGTGTTCACCACAGATTATTGAAAGAATTTTTCGAGGCCTCATACAGCTAACAGAGGTCAGAAGAAGGCAGGCGTGCAGTTCCTGGTGTAGGCCGGGAGCAGAGCTAGGCTTGAGGAAAGTGCACCACGGATTCAAGCCTGACTCCCTCAGCCTGACGACCAAGTTCATGTAGAAATGTGTGAACTTCCAGAGGGAGGGAGGTGGCCTAACCTGCTATTTTCCCACACTGTTGTTTCAAAGAATTTCCCCCAACTAGGAATTCTCTTTTTTTTTTTTTTTTTTCTATTTTTGTTCACTTCCAGATGTTGAGCTCCTTAAACAAACTGTGAACTAACAGACGGGTGAGGACCAGACCTGTGATGTCTTGCTTCTTGTAGTGTGTCTAACACACTCCCTGGCTTTCTGTAAATGGTTAGTAATTGTTATTGTTGTTTAATGAGGTGAAATCTGAGTGGTGTCCTTAAGGACAGGAAGTCTGACATGTGACTCTACAAAGAAAAGTTACGCAGGTTAGAAAAAACAGCAACAAAGGCCTGCAGGTGGGTGACCACAGGAGGAAGGCCTGGCATGCCAGGTGTATAGGCTATAAAATGCAGGAAACCCCCAGTTCCAGTCCTCATTCTTCGGGCCCTGGAAGGATAGGCTGTCCTTGACGCCAGATCACAGCCAGGTGCCCAGAGCCAAAGCAGACCTCTCCACCCTCTCCCCACTCCTCCTGCCACCACTGAGTTGTCCTTTCATGATATGATCAGCACCTTCAGTCTTCACCAATAATTCTACCCACTTAACCTCTAGGTTGGTGTTCCAGGCAGAATTACACCATCTGATACCCTGATATCAGACAGAAACCTAAAGACCTATCATTACGTTAGAAGTAGGGAAGGCAAAGCTCAGCACTGAGCAGGGGCTTTCCCAGGGTCACTAAGCAAATCACTGGGCCAGGCAGATTTATCTCCATGTTCTAAACCTGGTCTGAGTTTCTCAGTTCCCCAAAACTGTCCTCTTTATGTAGGATATTTCCTTCCTTGTGAGTTCAACCACCTCTCTTTTTAAAGTTTTCCCTGATCCCTTCAAATCCCTTGTCCTAGAACCTGAATCCATTTCCCCAAGTCCCCAGCACACTAACTACAGTCTAGAGGAAAGGACATTCTACAGACAGTCTATGGACTTGCTTCCTCTACAGCTGGTCCTTAGGGAGAATCGTTATTCAAAGGATTATAGATCTGGAGGGAACTCCCTAACTTTTCTAGTGCAATCCTGTCAACTTAGACACACTGGGCCTAGACAGGGTCAGGAACCTGCCCGTCCAGGGCGACACAGGCAGAGCCAAAGCCTCATTACCCCTAGGCTACTGCTCACGGTACTTGCCAACTTTACTTTCTTCCAACTGAAGTTAGGCTTCTCAGGTTCTCCAAGCTGTGGATTTTGAGCCAGGGGAAAAGAATTACACTCCGGGAATACCACGGGACTGAAAGTCAGAAAGCCCCTACAGCTCTCCAAACCTTAGTTTTTCCATCCATATAATGGGGATAATAATATGCTTCATATGGATAGGTCATAAGGATTAAATGAAAATAATGGACACAGAAATAGTTTTGAAACTACAAGGCAGAGGAGCAAGATCAAGTGATATCATTTCTGTCACGGACATGAATGGGCAAGTGATAAAAACCTTCTGACACAGATAAGAGAGGCAAGAGTTGGCAGGAACCATTGTCAATGGTGTGCTGGAAGTGGTTTGCGTCAGCTGTCAAGAGCTGAGGGGACCCATTTCTTTCCAACTCTGGGTTCAAAGATACCAAATTGGTAATGTAAAACTGGCCAGACCAGGAATATTTACACCATAGAAGCCAATAAAGATATGAATAGGGGTTCCCCTCCCCCCGCCAGAAAGATGTTTGTTAAAGATTCGCCAGCATATGTCTAGAGACAGTGTGGTGGCTGAAGCACCACGGCTGAAGACAGGGTGCTTGTTTGCAAAGATCTGAGGCGCCATTTTCCCTGAGGAAGGGCTGAAGCCAGGGCTCAGGGGAAGACCCAGGTTGTTGTGATAGCTGGATTAGGTCTCTAAGGAGGGGCGCTGGGTCCCAGGAGGCAATAAATGATTGAATAGAAAATACCAACCTGCAGCCTGTACTGACTGGGCATGTAGCCATCCCGGAAGTAAACCACAGCAATTTCCTGGCCATCCCTAGAACACAGGATGGAGAAAGCTGCTGTGTGAAATGAAAACTGATGTTTTCAATGGTTCAATCCATCTCAAAGTGTATCAAAATGAATTTGTCCTCTTTGAAAGTTAGCCTACAGGCTAACAACAGGCTGAGGAACCCATAATGGAGATACCCACATTAACACTGCTTCTACTACTTCTACTGAAAACACAGAGGTGTACAGGAAAAAAATGTTTTGCAACATACCAGATGCTGAGCCATGGGAAGTCAACCAGAATGAGATTAGGCCAGACATTTTTTTAACAAGGTAAATTAAAAAAAAAAAATTCGGGGCTCAAAATTATCAGGCAGCAGAATCACATTGCCAAGTTTAGCAAACACATTTGTCTTTTAACTCCTTAAAGAAACTGAAATCAGAGATTTTTTTTTTAAACTGGCGGTATGAGGAAGAAGAGATGCAGAATTATGAACCTTGTTAAGACAGATTGTCCTTTGAACTTCTTTCCCCTTTTTTTTTCTTCATTTATTTGATATTGTCTGGTTTATCTAGAAAGTAAATCAACAACTTTGGTTTCTTTTGATAAAAACACATTTTGAAAATGGTTGCATGGTATCAAGAAATTCCATGGAGGTTCTTAATCTTAAAAAGCACCAAGTTCTAGATCTAAAATGTGCATGTTGCAAACAGTGCCACCAAACCTGAGGTGCTGAAGCCACCTGGTGGTCGCCCCTGGAAGGAATCACAGACCTGGCATGGAAGGCACATCCAGGTGCCTTGAGCTCTTGCCTAAGGCCAGAGAGCACCACCTAGATCAACTACAGAGTGACAGGCTGGCTGTTCCCTCCCTCTCTGACTGCCCAGCCTACTGGGCAGCCTACTACTCTGACCTCCCCTCTCACCAAGAGAGGCAAGAAAACATCTGGGAATCCAGAGGCGTATGAAAGTCAAGGCTATTTAAAAACTATTTTTTTAATGTCAACCCCCTTGAGCAACAGTTCTGATACAACCCTCTTGAACAAGTTGAAGGGCCTTCTTTAAAATGTTCTGAGGTGATGGAATATTTCAGCATTCACCCCTAAAATTAAGACAGAAGGGTGCAAGCCATCTCATCTCCCAGAAGAAATGGTTGTTTGCTGGGCATGGTGGCTCATGCCTGTAAGCTTCAGCCTATGAAGTGGCTGGGGCTAAGGATCGTGGTTTAAGTCCCACTCAGGGTAACACAGTAAGACCTAGTCCTAAAAAATAGCTGGGCGTGGTGGCGTGCACCTGTAATCCCAGCTACCTGGGAAGCTGAGGCTGGGGACTGCTTGAGTCCGTGGTACCCTGGGCAACATGAGCCTGCGAGACCCAGTCTCAAAAAAAAAAAAAAAAGGAAGAAATGGTTGTTTGGGGAGTGGGTGGCAGAATGATTTCCCTAAGCTGGTCCTCTACTGGCTCCTTGAGGAATGTTGGCTGGAACTTACATAAACAGTCTCCGGTCATGGTCCAGAGATGCTTTTACAGACACATCTTCAAACCTTCGCCGGATGACATGGATGTTTCTGGAAAAGATGGACAAAGGTCAGAGGGAATGGATGCTCTGTTTGGAGGGACTCTCCCCAATCCTGGAGCCTCATCAGCACATCTTTCTTCCTTTGCTCACCTGGCCAGTAGTTCATTCTCTATAGCACGCTGGTCAAATATGTTCCTTTCCTTTTCTTGAGCAATCAGGAGCACCAGAGCACTGCAGAAAGAGCACAGGTGACCCAAGGCAGCTACAGAGCTGGTCCTAACTCCTCCTGCCCCTCTCAGGAGGACCAGTGAGAACACAGATGCCTGGGAAGCACTGAGCCTCCCTCAACTCAGCCTCAAGCACAGACACTGAGACAACAGTACATTATCCTCTGAAAAGGGGAAACCTAGAAAAAGTAGAGATGTCTCCGCCTTTCCTTCTGTAGGAAGGTGCTAAATACTATAATCATGTTTGGTTTCTGGGTAAATTTAAATCTAGATTGAAAACCCTATCAAAAACCAAAAAGGCTTTTTCTTACACTTAACGTAATGACTCAAGAATCTTTCTGGAAGAATAAACAGGTGAGAGTAGTGAAGACAATTTTGTAAAAGAACAATGCTGAGATTTGGAGACAAGCAACCCTATACAGCATCTTACATAAAACAGCAGAATAACTCAATGGAACCCTAAGATGACCCTATGAGTTAACTATAAATAAGGTATCATTGCTTACATTTATGATGGACACAGGGCCATCATGGGAACATGGGACCCACTTGGCCTCTTCTTCTCTGCTTAGCCATGTATTTCTTAAAAGAGCAGGAACTCCCAGCTACCTGGGAGGCTGAGGCTAGGGATCAATTGAATCTGTGGGTTCGAGACAACCCTAGGCAACATAGCAAGACCTAGTCTCAAAAAAAAAAAAGCTGGGCACGGTGGCGCATGCCTATAATCCCAGTGCTGGGAGGCTGAGGCCAGGGATCATTTGAGTCCATGGGTTTGAGACTACCTCGGACAACATAGCAAGACCTAGTCTCTAAAAAACAGCAGGGCATGGCGGCAGGCGCCTGTATTCCCAGCTACTTGGGAGGCTGAGGCTAGGGATCACTTGAGTCAGAGGAATTGGGACTATCCCGGGCAACATAGCAAGACCTAGTCTCAAAAAAAAAAAAAAAAAAAAAAAAAAAAAAAAAAAAAAAAAAAAAAAAAAAAAAGCAGGAACTCAAGAACTCAGGGGAAATCTAATGCAGGGAACAGATGGGTAAGTCTTCCAGCAGACTCTTGTGGGACAGGTGACCTGCTGTATCAATCTATTTTAGCTGTAGCTGTACTACTTTGTGCCAGTGGCTTCTTGCTGAGACTCTTGGATGCTCAGACTTTGACTTAGGATTCTAAGTATGCATCCCTGACCTTCTGTCTTCGACTCTTGCTTAGAGGTCTCTACTTTTCCCTACCTCAGCAGAACCTCCGAGACTATGCTGTTTGCCCAGCTTCTTTCCACTCAGCCTAAACACGGTCCTAAAACTCTCCCTGTGCCCACCTGCCAGACATATCTTGAAGTCAGACATGATACTAAGCTGAGCTTTGGCTTTGAACTGGGTATCTATCCAAGAGACAGACCAAAAATGGTGTTCTCCCAAGCTACCTTGCCCTGAGAAAGTCCCAAGGACAAAAGGCCTTGCTCTTCACCTTGCAGCCTGGTCTGCTCTGCTCATGGGTGAAAGGGTGGCACTGGGCCCAGGCGGGCACATCCCCAAGAAAAGATAAGTAGGAGGTTCAAGGCTGTAGGTTAAAGTGGAACAGCATGCCCTGGTAAACTAAGTCAGTGTGGCCCTGAGTCAGACTCAGAAAACATATTCTACCTTCTCCTGCCTTCAGTCCTCATCAGCCCACTGAGAGTAGGACTAGGCAGCTGTCAGTTATGATAGAAGGTGAAGTGGCAGTAGAGCACTGGTTGGAAGTGAGGACTCTTTTGAGTTCTTGCTCTGCCAGGGACATGTGGTATGTCCTTGGGCAAGTCAGCTTCCTTCCTGGGCCCTTATTTCCCCAGTTAGAAAACAGAGTGTTAAACAAATCATAGTTCCCAACCTTTGTCACTAAGAATTCGCCTTTTTTATACATACTCATTGCAACCATAGGTCCTATATTTTTAAGTTTGTCTAAATGTTGGAACCATAATTTGTTTCCATACTTTCAAAGTTTTAAAAAGCATACCTTTGAATCACATATAATATGGTAGACCTATGTTACCTAAATCAAATAAATTTCAGAATATATAATCATTTAGTCAGACTAAAGAAACTAAATCTAAAAAGTAAGAGATTTTCAATGAAAATCCTTTTGCTTTACAAATGTTCCAGCCTCAGTTTTTCTCAGTTTCTACAGGGCCATACTTCTTAGAGGCAGAACAGTGGAGCAGAGAGCACAAGCGTTAGGGGTAGAGAGACTTGAATTCTAGATGTACTAGCTCTGTGATTTGGGGACTAACAGTTATTCTACAATTCTGAGTCCTCAGTTTACTCTTCAGAAAAATGAATCTAGTTCTCCTTAAGTAGTAGCATTATTACTATTACTATTGTTTTTTTTCTTTTTTGAGACTAGGTCTCGCTATTTTTGCCCGTGGAACCACAGGCTCTCGTTGCCCGGGGTACCACAGACT